>JAEQBH010005044.1:0-192369 GCA_016808115.1 Tetrastigma voinierianum
AAGAAGAAAATTCGGAGGTCGAACGCCACAATCTGGAACCTCTAGTTGATCTCCACAGATGTTGTGTTTGAACACATAGCACCTTAGCCATAGGTGAAAGGCGAAACCAGCCCTCTAAGCCAGTCTTCCTCCATGGCTCCCTTATCCTTGCCAGTTCACAAGAACAAAGAGGAAAAGAAATCACAGCAAGTGAAAGACTTTGTGGATAGGCAGCACTCGAAGTCAGACCCCTATATATAGGGGTAAAACGTTAATAGATGCATTAAATAAACCATCAAAAAATCATGCACCGTAGACACATTGGGTCACGTACGTTACTCACACACTGTGTGACAGTCACCCTTCACCTTCCACCATGCTTTACACATTAATTTTCTAATCTTTCGACTTTCCATATTCAAGGCTTGAAAGGCGGTATCATTAAGTGCAGTGGTTTAAACTCAACACTCCATAGGCTGAGGCGAGTTTAGCCCAGTAGGCCTAACCCCGTGAGAAGCGGGACCAGCCCTGCCATCCACAAACCGGGGGCATGGCTCTTAGCCTGTTGGCACTTCCAAAGAGAGATACCAGACGGGGCTTCCAGCTTGTTGGTACATGACCAAGCCCCATGGTGATCCTTGGCCTAATCAGCACAACGAGGCCCAAATGGTGGTGCCTTGCTTTGTTAGCCTGGTGGGGAACCGCACGAGCTCAGCTTAACATTGGTGTCCTAAAGCGACCATCCTAACCAAAAATTAGAGGAAAGGGGTTGCACAATGAAATCGATGGCTTAAGCTAGAAATTATAAAACCTGATGGCATCGGGATGAGAAATAAGCAATAGTCAGTAGACAAGAAGGTATATTTCATTAAAGTGCTAGTAAGCGTCCGGAGAACCTGAATGTGTTTGTTAGCGAAGGCCTCTTTACAAAAATTGTGTATTAAGTTGAAGGAAAAATAGGGGCTGGGAAGTCAAGCTCTGGTCCCTCATTGACAACAACCTCCATGGGTTCCTTAGCCATTTGCTGAATCGCTTTAGTTATTTATAGCCTACGACAGCCGTTTAGACGAGAGCGGCCGGGCAACCACAAAGAACTCGGGAGGCAATGGTCGACCAGTCGGCATACCACTGGACCTTTGGATGGTCTCAACATATGTTGTGTTTGAACACAAAACACCCGTACCATAGGCAAAGATCACCTCTAGAGCCTTCAATACTCTTCCTCCAGAGCTTTCTTGTCCTTGCACCTTTGAGAATGGAGGAGGGACACCTGCGTCGCTGGTCACCTTGAGCTCACAGTAGGATAGATATCGCTCGGCCTCCGGGGCGGGGCGACCTCGGCCTCCGCCTTCGCCTACCCTCCTCAGTAGCCGCTGGGGCTTCTATCCTGGAGTCCTCCTCCCCTTTCCTTGGCGTCTTTGCCACACTAGCCGCTAAGGGCCGCCTTGACATGGTTGGCTTCGTCCCTCTCCGCTTCTCCATCTGTGCAATCCTCTCCCCCTGCAGCCTTAGCCTCCCACTCCCAATGCTTCGACTTATACTTTGCCTTAGGCAAGGAAGCATCCAAAGCTTGGTGCTTGGAAATGGCCGACTGGGCATAGAGCCACAGCTTCTCAGCATCGTCCAGCTGGGGTTGGAATTCCCTATGCTGGCGAGTCATGTTACGAATGGCTGTCACAGCCTAGAAAATAGAAGATGTCAAAAGAAAATAAAAACACAAGTTTAACAATCGATTCACCAAAATCAAAACTTACCAGCTCAATCGACTGGTGAAAGTTGTGATTATGGATGAAACATCCGTCTTCAACCACACTTGTTGGAAGGTCTCCTATCGGGTAGTCGAGCAGATGGAATATTGCTTTCGGTCACAAGCCTGCCGACACGGACGTGGGGTAAAGGTTGTGCACGTGCGTGACCGAAGACTCCCTCTTGTTGAAAGGGCTCCAACAATCAATGATTTCCCAAGTACCCTCTAGATTGGGAGCCCGCGTGTCCACAAGGATGGAGCCCCATTCACCTTACTAGGGAACATCTGAACTTAACGATGCAAACCAGTGGGCATCCTTGACTGCGAGACGGCACTTGCAAGCACAGTCGAAACTTGACAGGCGGTACACTTATAGCAGACTCTACCACAACTCCTTGACTGGGAGATCCCCGGTTGGGTTCCATCCTCCGGTGGTGCACAAGCCTCCTTAGGGGCATCTTGGGGGGCACCCTCAAAGCCGGTAGGCCTTCCCAGGCTCGGTGCAGAGAGTCCACGTTTATTACCATCGAACTCTGCCCGATCTTCTTCATACGGGTAGAGGCCCGACTTTGGGCACTCGCCATGTACTTGGCGGGCGAGTCAACCCTTGAGCGCTAGCCGCTTGCTTATGCATCCTCGCAGCAAAATCAGAAACAAGACCAAACATCTCGGCCTCCTTCTCCTCAGCCAACTCGCTAACTTCGGATCGTCGATCCCGAACCCGCCCGATCAATGCGATCTTGAGTTGCGTTAAGCTGCTCTTCTTCGCCACGGGGGACAAGCTCAGAGGGTCTTGTACAGCAAGGGTGAAGATCCAACCCAGAACAAGAGAGATGCAGGAGTGGCCTTCGCCTAGGAAGAACCTCCTAGCAACAACCTCAGAAGGTCTACAAGAACAAAGTGTTCGCCCTTGACGACCTCGTTAGGCAAAGAACGAGGAAGGATAGGCACTATGTAAGGGAAAGGACTAGTGCCCAAATCCTACAGGTTCCTCACAAACAGAAGGAGCTCGTGGCGGTGTTGTGACGCCCCAAATTCCGGGGTGTCTCGTTGACCATCGTCAACTTGCGGAATACCTGTGTCTCATATAATGAGACCCATACATGAGTAAAATGGCCACATTGGCCCATACATCCATACTCACTAAAAATACATCAACTACATTACCATAGTTCAAGAGTTAATACATCACTCTTAATACAACATGTTTCAATTGTAGTAATTCATACATGTTTTACAAAAATGAAATCAAAGCCACATGTCGGCTTTCTTCTCAAAAGCGACCTCTAATGAGCGTCGTCTTCCTGAACACTCCCTAGACCTTAAATAATGATCCCTCGACAGGGTGAGCAATGCCCAGCAGTGATAATCTCCTACATGTGTTACTCCCCACCTAAGTACACATGTAATGGCAACCAAACATATTCAAGCAAATTCATGATCCTACTTGAATGTCCATGCCCGATCCATGTCTCGAGTCCTCAGACTCCTCACACATGCCTAAGCCAAATGTGAGGAAAATACAATTTCAAAACAAAGGTTTTTGTTCTAGAAAACATACTAGGAGTTTGGTAAAATCTGGACAGCCTCCGAGCGAATTTGTTGGATAACTCTTGAAACAATTATGGGCCCCTCCGACATGAATTGTTGGACAATCTCCCAACCCAATTCTCCAAAAAATCTTCCATTGAAATTCCTTTCACAACCATTTTCCTTTTTCTTTCATTTTTCATGTCATGCACTCTCACCTATCATTCTAGGGTGTCCCGGTGCATATGGAATGCACTATGCCAATTCCAAACAATTTATGCTAATATATTTTACATGCACATATTAACATAATTAATTCACATAATTCAGAATTATTCAATTTACGATCAATAACACCAAATTTGCTCACATGAGCTAATTAGCAAATCAAAGCAATTCATTTTAAGATCCACCCAAAACCACACAAAATCACACAACAAATCATGCGAACAGCGAAACCCTTGGAGTCGACCTTGTTCATGGCCACCTGAGTCAGGATTTCTTACGCTTTCGGTTTAAAGATTTTGAAACCGAAAACACGGCCATCCAGGCCTCAACAAATTCCCATCCATAAAATGGCTCTTAGCCAAAGAATAAACCAAGTAGGAAAAGATCCCTACCTCTTGCAGTTGTCGGAACTCCACCAAATCGGTGTCCACGTGTAGCCCTCGCCGCGTAGACCGACTTTGCTTCTTGCTCCGTGTTGAACCGACAGTCCGAACGGCGGGAAATCTAGAGATAAGTCACTCTTTCTCTATCTAAAAACTAGATCCACACCTCACTGCATGTTTTTGCTTTCAAATTAAGAAGAAAACTATTCCCTTTTTGTCTTATTCACTTAAACTTTTCAAAAATTCCATTTGTGTCCTTAAGTCTTGGATTTTTGACACATGGCTTAATCTAAGCCATTCATCTCATCCTCTCACTAATCATACAACATGTGTCACATGGGTACATGCAGTAGGTGACTTTGGCACATCATGTCTTTCACAAAGCCGTTTCTTTGGCACCGAGGCACCCGGTGCCTCGGAAGCGTGAAATTGCAAGCTGTCCCGAGTCGTGAAATTCAGCATTTGTTAGCTAGATTTGTGGGGATGATTCCAATGGTGAAGTCCATTTCGTCATCCAAAATCTAGAAAAATTTTGGATTTTGACCGAAACTACATTTTACCCTTTTTCAGAAAATTAGAATTTTCTCGGGTTTTACATTCTCCTCTCCTTAAAAAGAATTTCGTCCCGAAATTCTATACAATCCTATGAATCACATGCACGTAAACGTGCACTATGCCATGCATGTAAAGCTAGTCATTTAAATTATTAAGCAGCTAAACCAAATACCTTCATCCTAAACCAAGAAGGATAGGTAGCCACTTATCGTGTCCTCGCGCTCCCACATTGACTCCTCCACTCCACAGTACTGCCATAGCACCCTCACTAGCCTCACGGTCTTGCATTTTAAAACCTGATCCCGGCTATCCATAATGCACGCTGGTCCCTCCTCGAAGGTCCCATCTATGTCAACCTCAATCTCTCCCCAATCCACTACATGAGCTGGATCTGGAGTGTACCTCCGGAGCATGGAGACGTGGAATACCTCATGGACACCTAACATCTTTGAAGCGATAGAAAGCCAAGCGAGTACGCTCACGGTGCCTACCCTCTCGAGTATCTCGAAGGGTCCAATGAACCTCAGTGATAGCTTCCAGCGGCATAGCCGACCCGCCATATTAGGCATCACCTTCAAGAAAACGTGATCTAACCTCGAACTCTAAGGGTGACGTCGCACATCCAACATAAGCTCTTCTCGGCTCACGAGCACTTGTCCACGAGAAAAAAATGAACACATGGGCATCCTTGAGCAGACTAGGCAGTAAATTATGGTAGAACTTTTAAGAGCTATTATATTTCCTCCAAAATGTCCCCCACACTCTAAAGAATGGCAATGGATGAGTATGTTCTCCATTTCCTCCTCTAGTATGCACCTTCTAATTACCTTATCAGCATAATGTTTATAAAGAAACGGTTCTTCCCAATAATAATGTTTTAAGTCTACGAAGAACTTCTTCTTTTGTTAATATGTGAACTCGGGGGGGATTACCTTCGCTACCAGGTAATTTACATAGTCTACAAACCATGGCACCAAGCTCAAATCTGAAATGGCTAATAGTTGCTCATCAGGAAAGTTTCCATTAATATGTACTTCATTCTTTGGACCCTCAAGCTTGGAGAGGTGATCTGCCACTAAGTTTTCGGTTCCTTTCTTGTCTTTGATTTCCACATCAAACTCTTGTAGTGGAAGTACCCACCTTAATAACCTCGATTTTGCATCCTTTTTAGTCAAAGGTACTTTATAAATGCAGTGGTCAATATGAACAATCATTTTTATTCCCTAATTAAAATTATGGTCGAAACTTATCAAAATCAAACACTATCTCAATGATTATTTTTGTAGTTATAGTTAAAAAGTGTGCTTTGTTCAAAGTTCTTCTTGCATAGTAGATAGCATAAAAACTCTATCATTTTCTGCCCCCATTCTGCTCATTGGAATAATCCATATATCGCACATAAGCTCCAGGGGTAGCTCCTATCACAGTGTGACTACTATAGGCATTGAAATCAACTTCTCTTTTAAGGTACAAAAGGCCTGGTTGCATTTCTCATCAAATTCAAAGGACACCCCTAGCATGAGAAGATTAGATAGGGCTTAGCTAATCTTAAAATTCATGATGAACCTCTATAGAACCCGGCATGTCCCCATTTGCGTGCGCCTTTAAGCGAGTGGGGGTGGTAGCTTCTCAATGATTTACCTATTTTTCTCTATCACCTCTATACAATGCCCTTGCGGAATTCTATGCCCCAGGACATTGTCTCGTACCATAAAGTGGCCCTTTTCGAGTTCAATACCAAGTTAGTCTCTTCATCGACTAATCTTTGCTCTCGGGGTTCTCAAGAGCGATCATCAAATGGGGCTCCTACTGCGAGGAAGTCATCAATAATGACCTCAATATCCTCTCCACCATATACAAGAATATGGCCATCATACACTACTGAAAAGTACCTGGGGCATTACATAGCCCAAAGGCATCCATCGGAATGCAGATATTCGTCTGGACATGTAAAGTTGTCTTATCTTGGTCTTCGGGTGCAATGGCTATCTGATTGTAGCTGAGTATCCATCTAAGCCATTAATAATCATGCTCCATTCATCCAGGCCGATCGATCTAAGAAAGAAGGGAAGTGGTCCTTGCAGATTGCACTTATTTAGCTTTCTATAGTCAATGTAGATCCTCTATCTAGTCATTGTTCTTGAAAGGATCAAAGCGTTATTTTCAGTTCTCACAATTGTCATTCCACCTTTCTTTGGAACAACCTGCACTGATACTTCTAATTGGTAAGAAGAAAAAATGCTAAGGAAAAAGCAAAAAATGTTACATAAAATTTCCTCTCATTTTTTCTTCAGGTGGGAAATATGCAATATTCCTCTTATAATTTAATTTTCTTTTACAATTTTTTTCCAATGATAGCAAAAAATCTTTCAATTTATATCCTTTTTTCCTCAAGATTTTTAGGAATAAACATAGTCTTAAGATTATTTCTAAGTCCCGATCATCATGGTATGCATGACATTGCTTAAGTTTATGTCAACTATTCATAAATAATTATCAATGATTAAATGTGTTATTTGAATTGGCTTTACTCCTTGTCAAAAATAAACATTGTTTCTACTGCAGTTCAAGAGCTAAATGGTAAGTCATGTTGTGAAGCTTCTCTTACCTTTGTTGGAACAACATATATATGCCTAGTGAATTTTAGGCAAATATTCATTGTGACGAGTTTAGAAAGAAATCAGGGTAAAACTAATTTAGGGAAAGTTTAAGCAAATCAAATCTGAAAATTGAGGAGCGATCTGTTCTTACTCACCTTTGGAAAGGTGATATTCTACCCTTACAAATATGGTATGGCTTGAAGAACAAGGATGGACATCGGATCTCTTGGAATATGGAAATACAAGGGCTTCGTGCGACTATAAGTATAGGTTGCATTGTATAGTTCATCATAGATTTGAAAAGGTGATCGAATTTTGAAGGCACACATGGGAGATTGATTAGGAAGCTATCCACAGTTGGAGTAGCTATCATAGGTACTGCTCTTGTTCATGATGGTGAGCAGTCTTGACACTTCTTATTGAGAAGAAGTGATTAGATTTGTGCTGTAGTTTCAGATGTTGTGCAAAGGAAATAAGGGGATTTATCTCCATGCTTCACTGTGAGAGGAATTAGAGAAGATGGTAGTGAAAAAGGGGGCCTTATCTCTCACAAGACCCGATGTGTAACATAATTAATACATCTTTTGAAATCCTTCACATACAGGTACCCAACCCTACGGACTTAGGCAATTGCCGAACCACTTTACCAATCTTATGTCTCTATGTATGTATGTTTACCTCTTTAACTATTACCTATAATCTGTTATCCTTCTCTATTTATCATTATCTGTGACAGTGTATCATGTGATGGTGAAACATCTGTGAATCACTATGTATACAAAGAATCCTGTTGTTTCCATTGGTATTAGAGCATATCACTCTAAGACATTGAGGGAGATAGGTAGTATCATTGAATGTTTACATCCCAAATGACCGAATCTCTTGAAGGAAGGAGGTTTGGTTGTTCGTCCACCACAGCAACGTAATGGATTCATCAAATCCACAGATAATTAGCATGAAGTTATCTTAGCGGTTGGTCTCCTCCCACAAGGAAGGCGAATCAGGTAAAGAGTGCCTAGAGAACTTGAATGGACAATTGAAGAAGATGTGGAGTCCTCCCAACAATTGCAGGCAGATGTTATTTTGATGGGGTGAGCTTGATACGGAGGTTCAAAATTATATAGAGCCCTTGGAATCGACCGAGGCGTGTGACATCCCTTCAAATTAAGTTTGAAGGGATAAATATTGTAAGAGATAAAGGATAGAACCCTTTATCTCTAACCCGGGAACCTCGGATCGGAAAATTAGTCGATTAATCAATATCACGTGAGATAAGTGATATATGAATGAGTCATTCATCGTAAGGGGAGAAGATTCGAAGAAAGCTAAATACGAAGTTTTGCGAGACTCTTCCTAAAGGGTTTGCTTACAAGGCCGCAACCATTGGAAAGCAAAAAATCTCCGAAACCATAAGGCTTCGAAAAATTGATAGGATCTCTTTGAACCTTTAAGACGGAACTTGGTATAAAAATTAAGGAAGAAAAGCATTTGCCTTCGAAGTGGAACCACAGTTGTGAGAATAAGGAGTTGATTTGGTAGAGTCTATGGCTCTCTTAACAAACAAATTTCAACCAGGTGGAAGGGAAGATGAACAGAAGAATAAAAAGTAATTTTCAACCAAAAATCATGACCCCTGTTCCTAACCTTTTTGCTGCTTCTTAGAAATGCACAAACTCCTTGGTGGAAACTTCGACCAGAAGAACAAATCCAAGGAAATTCAGTGTAGAGAATGTGAAGGCTCTCCAGAGATGTTTTGCTTGAAGGCTCTCCAGAGACGCTTTGCTCGAAGTGACACACCCCCACCCCCTTCCAGTGGCGGCATGCAGAAACCATCCATGAAAATCCCAGTAGATTACCTCCTAACATTTAGAAACTCTATGGAAATGACCGTGTGCTTGCTAAAACCTCCTATAAAAATTTTCTTTTTTAAACTTATGATTTTATAAAATTTCGGCAGCATAACGGCTGCATATAGGACATGTCCCAAAATCCTGTGCCCATCGATTTACACTACTCATCAAAATATGGCAACTGACATACCAACACATTCTCATAAACTTCCACTCTATGTACATACATATGTTCCATTATACATATTAAGTATTTTCTTACCAATATTCTTACTACTTGACACTTGTACAATGTCGGGATAAACCCCTGTATGCTCAGCGTCTTGCGTACTGTGCAGAAAATAGTTTTAAAATGGAAATAATGAGCTAAACGAGAGCTCGGTGAGTGTATGCTCTTATAAAGAAGCGTTTTGCTTTAGGAAAACATCTCAAAAATGTAAAACTGCACAATTACATTTTCCATAGCTTTCTTGCTTTTCAAGTTTCTAAAACTTCACTTGCTTACTTTTTGTACTTGTTTGCTTTTTGGTTCTAAAACTTTTCTTTACTTACCTTGCTTGCTTTGCTTTTCTTTAAAGCTTATAAAACTCTTATTGTTGCCAAAGTTTATAAAACTACAATTTCTTTTGCTTGCTTTCTTTATCTTGTTTGAAAAGTTTCTTAAAACCTTTCACAAACCTTTTGCTTTAAAGTTTCTCAGGCTTTTTCATAAAAGCGGGGAGCCTAGGCTCGACCGCGTTCTTTGAAAATAAAAGCGAGAGCTGGGCTCGGCAGGTTGCTAAAACTCTCAGGAAGCACAGGCGACCGGAGACAAATAATTGATTTTTTCAAAAGCTGTATATTATGCTTATAAAACATCAACCCGCGGGAGGCTGACCACCCTTCTTGTACCACTAGTGAACACGGAAGGCGGGCGGCAGGTGCAGGTGGAAGGACACAGGTCCGCATCACCTTTCAGGTGAATATGGTGGAATTGACACAGGTCGCCATCACCGTAATTTAGTTAGAGGCTCCATGGCCTTATATTCGCCACATGCATTTCCACGGTCTCCTTTAAATGCATGATGTATGTCTACGTTTGCCGACGGAAGCGAAACTAAAATGCATGTATGAGATCCTAACACCACACAGTGCACGTCGCGAATACCTACGGCAGGTTTAACGCCGGCCCAGGGAAGGCTGTTTTTCACAAACATTCTTTGCTTGCTTGCTTGCTTGCTCTTTGAAAAATGGTTTTACAATTTAAAACCATTTGCTTGCTTGCTTGAAAAATGGTTTAATTATTCGAAACCATTTGCTTGCTTGCTTGCTTGAAAAATGGTTTACAATTTAGAAACCATTTACTTGCACTTCTAAATGGTTTAACTCAAAACCATTTGCTTGCATGAAAAATGGTTTAATTATTCAAAAACCATTACTTACTTGCTTGAAAGATGGTTTGAACTCAAAACTTCATGAAATACCGGTCTGCAGTTTATAATAATAATAATAATACAGTATTTGGAAAATGAGTTTAGAACACTCACCTTTTTGCTAAACTTGAGCCTGATTAGCTCTTGCCTTTGCTTTTAGCCTACACACTCGTGTATTCGATCCTGTCCCGACTGTAAACAATTTGCACACTTGGTGCTACAATTAAAATTTTCAGAAAATATGTGGGCCCCAAATACCATTCACAGGCATATGACTTGATTCTAGACTAAAGGGACTTTCCATATAGTCTAAAAACACCCGAAAACATTTCTGAAAATTATCAATCAGAACTGTCTGAATAAAATCTGAAATTTTAATAAAAATGTCAGCAATTAGAAATTCAACCCGGATTGTCCGAAAATAGTCCCAAAATTTCCTAAAAATTCCTAAACTCAGTCTAAAAATTTTGGGACTGAAATTTATGGCCTCTAAGAATATTCCAAGCCATTATAGTCTTTAGGCTGAAGGCCGTAAAATGGAGAAATTTCCAAAATATGAGTTTGTGAGAATTTTGGGGTGTGCAGCGTAGCTCTAATTGGCGTCGAGTAAACTTTTACCTCTTTGGTCAGAAAGTCATGACCACTGGAGATGACGTGAGATCTGAGAAAAACTAAAAATTTGGTTTACTTTGTTACTAATTCTTGCAGTGAAATCAAAATAATTTTTGGTACTCACGCGTAGCCCTCGTCGCCTAGAGCCTTTTAAGTGTTTATTAAGGCAATCAGAGATCAATTTTATTGATCTAAGAAATTTAAAAAATAAAAAAGCTAAAAAAAAATCTTTCTCATATTGCACTCTCTCTTTCTTGTTTTGGTTTCCATTTCCTTTCTTTTGTTTTGTTTTCATTTTTCATTTTACACTTCAAATTATGCTATGTGGAACCCACATATCCCTTTTTCTTTTCTTGGTATTTATTACTGAAACAATTTATTTTGTCCCAGTTAATTTGTTATCTAATCGAATATTCTTTAAATATTTTCTTGAATTTTTAAAAATCCAGTTTGGGTTTCACTCTCGGCAGTCGCTGGGAATTTAAGTAAAATGTTACATTGTCTCAATTCTGGCAGAAACTTTCCTGAGTCTTCAGATTTCGCGAGGCAGATTTACTTAGTGATCGGATTTCGTCATCAGAGATCTAGAGGAATTTCGAACTTCACGAAAAAGTCTGACCCAATTCATTATTATTATTTTACTATTTAAACTTCCATTAATTCACTTTTCTAACCCCTCCACTTTCCTTAATTACAAATTTGTCCTCAAGCATTTTAAATGTGCAAATCGACTTTTGAAATTCTATTGACCATCTCTAACTAATTATGCCCATTATCCTTTTCTTTAGTAATAGTGTACCCCTTGTTTTAAAAATTACCAAATTAGGGTTCCAAAATTTATAATTTCCTAATTTCATCTCCCAAAAATAATATAATACGACACTTAGTACTCTACCACACCCTATATAATATCATATGCATACACTCTCTCTCGGGGTGAGATTAATTTACAAAGTCTCATCACTTAGGAACATTTAGTCCTCGAAATGAATAAACTAAACTCAAAAGAAAGGAAACGAAAAATACCTCATCCGGAGGAAAATAAGTGAGAAGTCTTGTGGTGCATCCCGAGCCTCGGCCCCAGTAAACGCCTCCCTCTCATGAGATTCTTCCATAAGACTTTAACTAATGGAATACTTTACTTCTCTACATTTGTTCCTTGCGATTTACAATGCACAATTATCTCCCTGTCGAATTTTCCTTTAAGCGCACTAGATGCTCTCTCGATACATTTTGGAAAGGATCGGGATATATTTGCTCCCGACATGTCATGGAATGTATCACAGATCATGATAACTGCGGGAGTAGCTTCAACATAAGCCTCATATTTCCTTTGCTCCATAATCTATAAGGTCCTATATATCTCGGACTAAGCTTCCCTCGTTTCCCCAAATCTCAGCCACACCTTTCCAGGTGAAATCTTCAAAGACTTGGTCACATCTCGAGATTGTAAGTCTCGACGGTTGTCCGCGCAACTTGCATGCATCTCTTGCTATCTTCAAGTTATCACGAACAACTTTCACTTTCTACGAAGTGATGCGTACTAGTTCAGGACCTACTAGTCTTCTTTCACCAACCTCATCCCGGCACCCCGAGTCCATTTCACCATACAGCGCCTCGAATGGAGCCATATCTATCGCGGCTTGATAAACATTGTTGTGGCGAACTCCATTAGTGCTAAGTGGGTATCCCAACTTCCTTTAGTTCCGGCCCACACAAGCTCGACATATCCTCTAACGTCTGAATGGTCTCTACATTGGCCATGCAATGCGAGGATGAAATCTTTGTCTTTGAAGAAATGGTGATTACCCTAAAGGCGTTTGCAAACTAGGCGAAACACGGATGTGAACACCGGGGTCTCGATGCGAAACATCAGCTGGAGACCCCATGAAGTCTCACTATCTCGTCCACATCTGATTAGCTGACTTTTCCAAAGAATCTTCAACATTAGCGGTAGAAAATGAGGCGGACTTAGTCGACGATCCTTCTTGCCCATATCGCATCATGTTGCCTCTAAGTCCATGGAAGACTGTCTGAAATCCGTAGGGAGTAACTATATCTTCCCTAAGGGCCTCACGATGCTGCCTTCACTGTGACAGGTTAGACATGCAGGCAAAACTTGCGATCTCTTTCTTAAATCCCGTTCCACGGTAATGTTCTTTCAAAGTCTGTACATTTTGGTACTACGGATGCATATGCGAATGAATGTGCTTCTTCCATAATGTCTGCGGGTTCGCCATACTCAACACACATTCTCTGTCCTTTCACTATCATGCCATATCTCGATTTGAAACTTTGCTTTCTTTCCTTTTTCTATCTCTTCCTTAAGCAATCATACGTGGATCCGGTGGCGCCTATTTGAGTAGTCAGCTGAGAAGCGATCTAACATGAAAGCGTGGCCAACAAGGCTCCTGAATCCTCAACCTCGGTATACACCCCTAAAGCTCTGAGATCCACCAATAGTGGAAGATAACACGATCTCATGTGAGACAAAGAACTCTTTGGTCGCTACTCGAGAACATACTCAGGCCAGTGGCATACGAATGAGTACTTTCGATAGTAAAGTGGTAATTCTTTAATCGGCTCAAGCCATCTTCTTTGTCTCGGGTTTAACTCTTTTGGGTGAAAATATATTAGAACTTTTATGATGCGTAAAGATCCTACAAGGAACACCATATAAGTAATGTCTCCATATTTTAGGGCAAACCACGACTCTGCAGGCTGCAAGTCGTGTGTGAGATTAATTCTCATAAATTAGCTTCTTTAGGTATGCAGGGCATATGCAATCACCCTATCATTTGCATGAAACACAACCAAGGCCTTGCCTGGAAGCATCACTATAAACCACAAATCCATCTTTCCCATTGGGTAAAGTTAGAACTGGGGCTGAAGTTAATCTACCCTTCAACTCCTCGAAACTCTGTGTGCATCTGCGATCATACTTGACATGCTTTCATGTCCCAACTTGAGTCGAGTGGGGTTGCTATCTTGGAAACCCTCAACAAACTCCTGTAATATCTGTTCACATCCAAGGAAGCTTCTGACCTCGACACATTCTTTGATGGTTTCTAATTTACCCACTTGCTTCTATTTTCTAGGGATCACTCCTGTAATTTGAAATGACATGACTTAAGAATGCCACCTTATCGAGCTAAAACTGACACTTGCTCAACTTGGCATACAATTGTCGCTCCCTTAGGGTCTACAATACAATCCTCAGGTGCTCTGAATGTTCCTCTGAACTACCTGAATACACTAGGATATCATCGATAAAAACTATGACGAACCTATCGAATGCGAATTTGGAATACAGGTTCATCAAATCAAGCGGCATCACCCGGGAAACTCACTTAATGTCGTAGCGTGTCTGAATGCGATCTTAGAACATCACCTGCACCCTCAACTGATGATACCCAGACCTCAAATCTATCTTGGAGTACACTTGGGACCCACAGAGCTGATCGAATAACTCATCGATCCTAGGGAGTGGATCTTACGATTACGGGATGGTAACTTTGTTCGGTACTGTATCCCATACACAGCGCAAACTCCCATGCTCTTTTCACGGAGGCTGGGCTCCCCATGGGATATGCTCGGTCGAATGAATCGCTTACTTAACAATTCTTCCGTAGGCCTTAAGCTCTCTCGGCTTCTGCCCGAGGAGCCATCTAGCAGGAGAATGGAAATGGGCTCAGTCCACGAGATCAAATCAATGGTGAACTCCGCCTCTCTTTACGGGAGGTAATCCTGCAATATCATCCAGGAAATACATGTCCCAGAACTCTCTAACTCATTTGGAGATCTTATCAATATAGTCCCCTCCTTCCCTGTCTCCACCACATAAGCTAGATAACCCTAACAACCTTTATGCAGCATTTTCTGTGCTGTCATGGTGGAGATCATACAGGAAGAATAACTCTCTACGTAATCCTCTAAACTTTACCTCCAACTTCCCTGGCATGTTCAACTTTACTTCCTTCTTATAACAATCCAATGTGGCTCTATGGTGAGACAACCAATCCATCTCTGAGAACCGTAAGTCCTCATATCCTAAAGCTCTGAGATCCCTTTGGGAACTCTTTGTCCCTCAAATCAGAACTCTTATCTCACATTTACTCTATCATAGTAACGGATCTCAATTTGGAAGGGAAACTCACATCGACCCTCTGGTTGGGTCTCTGCTCTGAACGATCTATAATATGGCTTGGATGCAAATGAATCGTAGCTCACAGGTCCACTAATGTGCCCATGCATCATGCCGAGGATAGAAATAATACCGAGTGACCACATCAGGATCTGCGTCTACATCTTCTTTGAGTCCACCGGCATATACTGCGGCTGAGTGCGGGGCTGCATGCCGTATCCCTAGGGCACTGCCTCTACCTCTACCACGGCCACCTTTACCTGCGGCTGCACTGGCCCCTCTGCTTGGCAAACCTCTCCCTGATGACCTCTGAGTGCTAATCTCTGGTACTAGGGTAGCTAGACTAGCCATTGATGTTTCCGCACCAATCAGCTGAGGGCACTCCCTAATGAAATGGCCTTCACGGCACAGTCAGGCTCTACATCTTTGAATCTCCTACCTCCCCCATGTAGTGTCGTTTGACACAAGTGACATCTGGGAGGAATACTCTAGGTGCCAACTGTATGGCCAGGGCCTCAGCGATCCACGACTAGAGATGGCTCCTCGACCTGCACCTCGACCTCTATAACTCTACCCACTTGTTCCTCTTTCTATTGTCACATCACGGAAGGCTTTGTTGGGGCGGTGCTGGAGTGCACTCCTCTTGCTGGCCTTTCTTGCCTGCTGCGTGACTGCTGGTACTTTTGCTCGACTCTGACGGCCTCTACTAGAATCTACGAAATCTAATGGGAACCAGCCGATAAATGCACTACGATCTGTCTTTTGTAGTGTAAAACCTTTTGCACTTGGGGACTTCCATGTATGAATATAGGGAGACCAATCTAATTAATTCGAGAACTTCTTCTCATATTCGAGCCTTGACATGTTCTTTGTTTCTGGTGAAGACTCCTCGTTTTGAATCCTTGAGGCTGCGGGGAAAGAATCGCCAGGTGAATTTATCTTGAAAGTGGGTCCATGATATGCCATCGGGATGCTCCTCTCTGACATCACAATCTAACAGCCATAAATCTTCCATCAGAATTGGAAAACGGAATACCTTTACTCATCTATGTCTGGCCCAGCCTTTCAGTAAACCTTATTTACTCGGTCTAGCCATAACTAGGCTATACGGATCCTGCGCGCCATCCTTATGGCTTGGCGTGACTTTGTACTCTCTATCGACCTCCTTTGTTTCTTCCCATAACCTCTCTAGGTGGCGGTGGAGGTTCTGCGGCTAGTGACAGTCATTGTAAGTACTATCGTGCGATCTGTGCCACTTGCTCTCTTAGTAAATAATCCGGCGCCGGAGCTTCTCACATTTGGCGGATGGTCCCGGCTGACCTGCCTGCGGAGGTGATTCATAGGCGGTAGTGGAACCAACTCGTGCTCATCGCCACAGTCACTGCGGGACGCTCGGAAAGCTATTGGAATAAGTATCTAGGGCGACCTCGTCCTCTACGACATAGTGCTGTAATTTAATACTCCAAACTTTTGAATACTTTGAATCACTTCATATGTATGTACTTTAAACTTAAACATGCATGGTTGCCAATACTTATGCTTTGATACCACCTTGACACCGCTTCCCGGTGGCGGCGTGCGGCTCCTCCCTGAGAGAAATCAATGAATTTACCTCTAACGACTAGAAACTCCTGTGAAGCGAAGCCGTATTGCTTGCTAAAACCTCCTATAAAAATTTTTCTTTTCTAAACTTATGATTTTATAAAATTTCGGCAGCATAACAGCTGCATATAGGACATGTCCCAAATCCTGTATACATCCAATTTACTTATATCAAAGCCATAACTTGACATACTGACACATTCTCCTTAAAACTACTCTATGTACATACATATGTTCCATTATACATATTCAAAGTATTTTCTTACATAATATTCTTACTTACGACACTTGTACAATGTCGGGACAAACCATTATGCTCAGCGTCTTGCGTACTGTGCACGGAAATAGTTTTAAAATGGAAAATAATAAGGCTAAGCAGAGCTGGTGAGTGTATCTTTATAAACGTTGCTTTTAGGAAAACATCTAAAATGTAAAACTCTCTTTTACAATTATTTATAAGCTTTTCTTTGCTTTTGACTTTCTAAAACTTTTGCTTGCTTGCTTTGTACTTGCTTGCTTTTAAAAGGTTTCTAAAACTTTTATTGCCTTGCTTGCTTTGCTTTTCTTTAAGCTTATAAAACTCTTATTATTTGCTAGCTTAGAAGTTTATAAAACTTCTCAAATTTCTTTTGCTTGCTTTCTTTATCTTGTTTGAAAAGTTTCTTGACCTTTCACAAACCTTTTGCTTTAAAGTTTCTCAAAACTTTTTCATAAAAGCAGGGGGCTGGGCTCCAGCATTCTTTGAAAATAAAGCGGGCAGGCTCAGCGGGTTTGCTTTAAAACTCTCGGAAGCACAGGCGACCAGAGCCGTGGTTGATTTTTTTCAAAACTGTGTATTATGCTTATAAAACATCAACCCTTTGGGAGGCTATTTTGCTTCTTGTACCTAGTGAACAGGCCCACGGAGTGTGGCCGTGTCGGTGGAAGGACTGGAGTCCATCACCTTTCTGTGAATAATATGGTGGAATTGGCTGGTCGCCATCACCATAATTTAGTTAGAGCTCATAACCTTATATACTCACATGCGTGCCGGTCTCCTTTAATGCATGATGTATGTCCTACGTTTACCGACCAGGCAAAACTAAAATGCATGTATGAGATCTTTACCACCGTGCACGTATGAATACCTCGACCGGTTTTTCTACTTGCTTAGAACTAGGGAAGGCCTGTTTTTCCTAAACATTCTTTGCTTGCTTGCTTGCTCTTTGAAAAATGGTTTACAATTTAAAACCATTTGCTTGCTTCTTGAAAAATGGTTTAATTATTCAAAAACCATTCTTGCCTAACGCGAAAGATGGTTTTACAATTTAAAAACCATTTACTTACTTTTCAAAAATGGTTTAACTCAAAACCATTTGCTTGCTTGCTTGAAAAATGGTTTAATTATTCAAAAACCATTTACTTGCTTGCTTGAAAGATGGTTTGAACTCAAAACCATGAAATACCAGTGCAAAACAGTTTATAATAATAATAATAATACACTAGTATTTGGAAAATGAGTTTAGAACACTCACCTTTTTGCTTGCTAAACTTGAGCACAGTTCCACAACTTTCCTGCCTTTGCTTTTAGCCTACACACTCGATGTATTAGATCACACACGTCAGCACAACCAAACAATTTGCACACTTGGTGCTACAATTAAAATTTTCAGAAAATATGTGGGCCCGATACCATTCCATGGGCATATGGCTAGATTAGACTAAGGGACTTTCCATATAGTCACAAAACACGAAAACATTTACGAAAATTATGTCGAACTGTTTGAATAAAATCCTGAAATTTTATCCAAAACTGTCAGAAAATAGTTCAGAAGTCGACCAGGTATCAGAAATAGTCAAGAATTTCCTAAAAATTCCTAAACTCAGTCTAAAATTTTGGGACTAAATTTGTAACCTCTAAGAATATTCCAAGCCATTATATAGCCTTTAGAATTGGGGAAAATAACAAAAGTGGAAAGATTACACCTCTTGAGTTTGACTAAGCGAGATTTTGGGTGTCCATAGCAGTAGCTCTGAGTTGTGAGAGTGGCACCTCTGTTAGAAAAGTTGACCTTTAGAGATGCGTAGATACGAGAAAACTAAAAATTTGGGTTTTTCGCATATTTACTGAATTCTTGGTGAAGAAATCCGATGTTTTGGTACTCATGCCTGATCGCGTAGAGCACTTTTCGTGTTTATCAATGAAATCAAAATGATTCATATTTTCATAAATACGAGAAGAAGATTTAAAAATAAAGGCTTCAAAAAATCCTCCCTCTGCACCCACACTCTCTCCTTTGCCGTTTGGTTTCCATTTCCTTTCTTTATTTTTGTTTTAATTTCTTTTTTAAATTCTTGCTGGGACCCACGTGTCCCTTTCTTATTTTCAGTGTTGTTTCCAATGAAACAATTAACCTAATCAGTTTCATTTATTTATCTAAATCGAATATTCTTTAATATTTGCTATTTTTCGAATTTTCGAAATCCGATTTTGAGGTTTCACTCTAAGGCAAATCGCACAAATTTAGTAAATATTGGTATCTGAAATTATGAGAGCTTTCCTGGGTCAGCTGAATTTTGTGAGGCAAGATTTAACGGCGCGGTCAGTTTCGATCATCACGAGATCTAGAATTTTCGAGACTTCACAGAAAAATTCGGCAATTCTATTATTCTTGTTTTACTATTTAAACTTCCATTAATTATACTTTCACCCCCTCCACTTTCCTTAATTGCAAATTTGTCCTCAAGTAGTTAAATATTGCAAATCCAACTTTTGAAATTCCTACTATGGCCCATCTCTAACTTAATTATGCCTTACATATCCTTTTTGCTAAATGACAATTGTACCCTTGTTTTAAGTACCAAATTAGGGTTCAAAATTTATAATTTCCTATTTATCTCAAAATATTACAATGTGACCTTGGTACTCTTCTTATACACCCCTATAGTATCCATATCTGCATACACTCTGGGACGGGGTGTTACGAAGCCTCTCATCTCTGACCATACACCTTGACCTTTGCACCTCAGGAGGCAGCTAGCACAAGGGACATCCGGTGACATGGGACTCTGAGGAAGGCTAGCAGCATAATCAAGCCCCTTGTCCACTTGATCTCAGGCCAATGTAATTGATGGTGATGTTGTTGGCATAGTTTAGGCCTCCGTCACAGGGTTTTGATAGGTCAACACATACATCATCTTCAAAAAACACAATATCCATTAACGACCAGAATGGTCTTAGATACTAAAGCCTCCTCACAACCTCTCCACCTTGGTTGGACTATGGACTCAGGTAAGGAAGAAATCACAATAGTGAAAGGCACATGTGGGGGGAATGTAGGCTTCAGCAGCCTGGGGATCAACTATATGATGGGACCTAAGCCATGTGTCACCATGGGACATCACATGTCATTGACTCATTGGAACATATGCGCATTAATAATCTACAATTCTCTATACTTGAGGTCCCCAAAAACACGATTATTTTCCCAGGCTAAGCATGATCCTCCGGTCGAAGAAAAGGGGACATTGAGTCTAGTAGCCTTTGGGTATCTTGGATTGTCAGTAGGCCAAACACCTCGTAGGCCACTACAGCCGCCACATAAAATGGCCCAAGGCAGCCCGTCTAAGGTCTTGAATTACTGACTAACCATCTCAGCACTCCTGGTGGTTGAATGAAATAGATATGTTAAGGAAAATTACGCATGGGATGTTTTATCTACCGGATCTCTAAAATCCAAGTAAAGTGCACTTCAAAACATTAAGTAAGTATGAGAAATTGGTCTTTGAAAAGGAGAGAGATCTTATCACCAAAATCATGATTATACCCAAAAATCAGGAGAATTAGTCTTGGAGTAAGGAAAAGATCTCATCACTGCAAAATTATCGGATTATCTTTCCTAAAAATAATGAATAAGATTGGGTATATAAGGGAACTCCTTTAGGAGAAGGCTAGGCGACCCTGACTATAGTGTTATTTTCTTCTTCTCAAATCCCTTGCTGACTTAAGCATCGGAGCGGCCGGGTGTCACCCACTTTTCTGGTTTATATTGCTTTGATACCTCGGATGATGGGAACCAAGAAATGCAAGCTGATAATGGAACGATCTTGATTATAAGTAAAATAGTGATAAATACGTACACATAGATCCTTCTAAATGAAAGAAAATAAAAGATTTTAAGTCTTTTAAAAAGCGCATAATCTCATTGTACAGAAATTTAAGTACAAATCAAAACATACTTCCACTTCCTGCTGCCCATTATCCTTTCTTCAAATCTAACTGACAAGAATTGGAACATCATTAGAATTATGCTGGATAATAAGATTGTTTGAGATTTATAAATATCTTAGAAATTAAAAAGCCTCGTGTGAAAGATTAGTATGGTAAATCACTAAGCCTCTGGAGTTCTCTCTATTTCTTTACTTCTTCTTCTAGAATAACCGGCACAATCTTTATGCTGAGATTTTCCATACTTGCAGTTTTTAATTGTGATATTCCTCAGATAATGTAGTGTTCTCTCAATTTCAGTGTCTAGAGGCAGTAGATCTGCTTCTGGTTTTTTATGCATTGAAAATCTTCCTGAAATTTCAAATGAATTATGTGGGAGACAGTTATATCCATTAAGCTCATAAAAACTTGTCAGTAGCTTCTTCTACTACTGCCATTAAAACCGTTTTTGTGATTTTCTGAAAAATAATATCAAAAAGAAAAATGTCCAAATTAGTAAATCCCTTTTTGGTTAGAATATTGATCTTTAAATTTATCATTCGATTCCTCGGCCAACGGTGCCAAAAAATTGTTGACCCTTTTCTGTATATACACAAATTTAAACCTTTACTACCAAAAGGACTAATACACATTCTGACAATAACGCCGAAAACTTATTTGAGACCATTTTTTACATGTATGAAAAAGATGGAAATTTCTTTGTTTTTAAAATGACTCATTTAAAATTTATTATGACATGGTCTCGATCACTACAAGGGCACAAGGTCATACAAGTAATAAAAGTGGATATTTAAGTCAGGATCTTAGTTGCGAGAAATATGATAAATCAAAAGACTAACTACCCCAATTACTCAAGATCATTACTATTTGAACTCCACTAATATGATGATAAGAGGACTAAAATGTAGTCCTAGACTGAAATCTTAAATGTACAAAAGTAAAGTTTAATAAAATTTAGGGTTGAGGATTCACTGAGTAAGGCAAAAATGGATCAAATAATAATAATCAATTTCTGCATCATTTAGATTCATAGCTCAACCATCAATTGGAAAATTGAATTTGTCAAAGATGCAAGGTAGTATAGTTTTGATTTCTCCCTCAACCATACTTTTCACTGATTACAGGTTCATATTCATTTCTGAGACATGATTCTAATCAGTTACTTGTAATATATAACCCTCTTTCTAAGATTTAAGTATTTTTCATTTTCAGTACGTCATACACAGATCTTAGGACTAAATAATTCTTAGGACTAAATAGATAGGATCTTGCAAGCCTTCTCTAATTTGATTGACACCTCATCCTACACTTCTGATGAAAATTTCCATCTCCTTAATTAGATATTTTGCTAACACGGGATCATAATAAATTCAGCAGAAAGAGGAGAGACCTCTGAGTGATTAAATAGATACTTCATTCAACCATCTTCCAATTATAAGTAAGTTGGTGATCTATCTGAGTAATCCTTCAAAGTTAATTAGTTCCATAGTATTAGTCTACCATTTGCCACAATGGCGCTCGCCACTCTAGGGATTCTTCATCTTTGTGTCACTCAGAGTGCCTCTTGGAAATCAGAGTGAGATATAGTACATTGCATTAGGTACACGGTACACTAGTATTGAGGCAGTAAATTTATAAACAAAACCAATCAAATAAATTCTAAATTGTAGTTAAAACAACTTCCACCTTATGCGACCAAAATGATTATCATCAATGACCCATTTCCAGTGAAGCTGACTTTTCCATGGTTTACTCTTGTCGTGACTAAGCGATCGAAAAATTCCATGAATAATAATGACCCGAAATAAATAGACTCCATAAACTTTCCATCCATTTAAATCAAACAATAAATGAAAGAATTTATAAAGAAATATCATCTCAAAGCTGCACTTTAGTACAATACCTAAATCCAGAAAATTAAAGGAAAACTAACAAATAAAACTATACTAAGCTAAATCTACTAAAAAGAAAAAATAAAAATGTACAAGAGTCTTCAACCACCAACAAATCCTAGAGCTGCCGAAAGCTTCACACATTGCCCTAGAAGCGTGTATTTATAGGCTTTCCAATGTTGGGCCTCACTTCATTAATTGTGTTGTGGACTCCTAGAATTCTGGTCCAAATTGGTCTCTTTGGCGTGACATAGAAAGGTCTGTCACGATAGTGCTTTCAGTCTTTATCATTTGCTATGCTCGGCTTCTTGTATTATGTTGTGACACATTCTCCTGGGCTTGCTCTTGGATTGTCCACGACATACTTTGATAATGTCACGACATAAATTGTATTTAGCAATCTTGTACTTGTCACTACCGGAATGCCTTGTATCACGACACCAAACCTGTTTGCACCAAGCTTCTCATGTCCTTGTTCTTCTAGAGTTTTTCGGGACATAATTTCCCTTGTCGCGACAAACAATTGCTTTTCAGCCTAGCAACTTTATTTGCGATAGAGAGTTTACTATACGTCGCGTGGTTCTATTAAGTCATAGCAATTTCTGTCACAAAAAGAAACTCTTTGGTCGCGACTGACTTTTCTTCTCTAATTCTTGTCCACGACATAGAATTATATATTGTATTTCTGATTGCGCTGCCATTCTCAAGTCTTCTTAAATTTACCTTAGTGACCTACTTTTTCTCACGTCGCGCCAATTTATAATTCATAACTTTTGTGATGACGAAACTTCTTTGTCGTGACATAGATTTTGCCATCAACTCTTGATTGTATCGCGACAAAATTTCTTTAATCGCCATTCTTCTTGTGTTGCTCTTGAACTGCTTATGTGACAGGAATTCACCTCCTTCATGTTTGTTTATGCATAAAAGAATAATCTTTGTCGCGATAGAGATTGTGTTGCTCTTGGTTGTGAATTTTGACGCTATGTCGCAATAGGATTTTCTTTGTTCTTGCAGTTCTTCCTTGAGTTGGCCTAATGTTGAAAACTTTGTCGCAACATAAAAACATTTGTCTCAGTTGACTTGCGTTGTAGTCTAAGCAATTTCTGTAAAGATAGAATTGTCTTTTTATGCGTGGCGAGTTCATCACATTAGCCTTCAACTTTTATCTTCGAGATAGAAATTATATTTTCATGTCTGACTTCTTTGCTCTACCCATTTAATCTTTGTCGCGACAAAGTAAAGTTAATAGTGAGTTTCTTCTAATTTTCTTCAAGCAATGTCCATGACCAGAGAAAAATTCTTTATCATGAAGACAAAATTTCTCCTTCAACCATTGAGTTCTGTCTAAGCTTTGTTGCAACATTTAGTTACTGGTTGCGATATAGTTCCTTTGGCCTACTTGAATTTTGTGTCGCGAAGTATTAAAATTATGTTGCGACATAGACTGCTGCATTTTCCACCTTTTTGCTTATTTTCTGCTTGTTTTCTTTTTTCTTTTGTCTGATGCTCTGACCAAAATGAAAAGTTGGTGAATATTCCATAATTTAGCCTGAATGATCTAAAATTGTTAAAAATATACGAGAAAAATGGATTAAAATAGATGAGTTTAAGACTCATCATATATATATTCAATATGATAGTGCATAATGCATAAGATGAGTACGAGAGGCGCATTTGTTTGTTGGAGTTGTAGGAAGGTCATCTTCCTTATGATCCTAACATAGTTTCTCTCTTGCCAATCTCGGAGGAGGGGATAAATCAACCTAGCTACTTGCAGTCTAGACCCAAGTTTCTCGATCTTTGGTGGGAAGAGGAGAAATCGACCTCTTCTGACTCGAACCTAGTTTCTTTCTTGTGGGAAGTGTAAAACCAAAGAAAATTCAATTTTCTAAGAAAGGGTAAAACGGTAATTTTGGTTGAAAATCTAGCATTTTTCTAGATCTCAGATGATGAAATGGACTTCACCGTTGGAATTGTCTCGTGAAATCTAGCTACCCCGTCGAATTTTGAGACAGTCATAATTTCACGTTTTTCGAGGCACTAAGAGTAACAAGTGACACTTGGCACAAGTTGGATTGCTATTAGGAAGCCACGTGTCATAAGGAGAACAAGTCAAACAAGAGCTCGAGTGGGACCCATGCGGGACATGTGTCACCACTTACCATAGAAGGTGAAATCCCGAAGTTTAGGATAAATGGATACTAAAAATCGATGGAGCCCGATGAGAGTTGACACGTGGCAAGAGAGGACACTCTCACTTGACCCATCTTGGACCAAACCGGTGGGATGGGAGAGGAGAAAAGAGGGAGAAGAAGAAATTGAGAGAGAGAAGCTCTACCTTCTCTCTAAATTTCCGGCCCGATCGGGCCAGTCGGTTTTCGGAGGAGCGAGAGCCGAGAGTACTTCCCCCGCGGCCAAAGGCTTCGTGGGGCCAGAAAACTAGGAGTTTTGACAAACTCCAAGAGGTAAGGGTTTCTTTCCTACTCGGTTTATTCCTTGTTTAAGAGTCATTAATGACATGGTTTGTTTTTTGGGAGTAGTGAGTCATTTGTGGTTGATCGAAAAATTTGGGATTTAATCTTTGGAAATTTTTTGAAGCTGTTTTGCGGACCAGGTTGGGAATGTGTGTGAAGATGGATTTTGTTCCCGGGACTATGGTCCATGGGTTTTGTTATTAATGTTTGGTGCTTAGGGTTGTTTGTCTCAGAAGCTGAAAATGGTAAAATAGATGGGCGGGGCCGGATTCGGTAGTCTTGAAATTTGGATAATACCACTATTGGATCGAGGTCCTAAATTAAGGATCTTTTGTGTGTTATTTCTTGGTAGTTGAATAACATGCAAGTGTGTGAGACAAATTATGTTGATATGTGCTTATTGATGTATTAACATGGTGAATGTTGATGGATGCAAATTATATGTAGAAAATATAATTATACATAAATTGTTAATGTTGCATGTAGTACACATTTATACATGTGACATGAAGTAAAATGCATTGACATCATACATTTCATATGCACGAGAACATCGCATGACATGGGTGTGAGTGTATGGTTGTGATCGACACTGTATTTGGTGTTCGATGGTGTGTCATGGGTACATAGTTGTTAATCAACACTACGTATGTTGTTGATTGGATGGGCTCGGTAATGGGACAACATCCAAAATGAGTCGCACGGAATAAGGAAATGAGATAAGAAAATTATGTGTCGGGTATCACGAAGTTGAGGTAGATCCTCCCAAGGTGAAAGACCCATCAATTATGGTAGTTAGACATAGTCCCAGGTGAAGGCCGTAAAAGTGTATTAGTTAGTGGAGCTCGCGGTCTGTTGCAAAAATCCTCTACCTACAAAAGGCGCATAGTTGTAAATGAAAATATGAAATGATTAAGAATAATCTTTGGTTGTCATCGGAAAATGACACTCGTTCACACTTTGAAATTACATGTGTGAGGGAGTCGGTGAGGACTCAGGACATGGGAAAGGGTGAATCACATTCTCATATGTGGCATGTAGATATTCGAGTAGGAATATGCATACTTTTCTATTGCATGGACACCTAGGTGGGGAGTAGCCCTTGTAGGAAAATTCATCTCTTTCCCAGGCATTGCTCACCCGTCGTGGGAAAATTTTTAGGTGCTTAAGGTACACCGGAGAATTGGATACGTCTGAGAGATTAGCAGTTGAGAGAAGGGCAGTTGGCATTGTAATGTGTTTTGTAAATTTTGGGAAGAAAACCCAGTTTTGTTTATGTAAAAAGAACGGAGTTGTAATTAAACTCATTTATGTGATGAATACATTTTGGCAATTTTTCCAAGCTTCATATTGCCTTGTAATAAAAAGGCTATTTCATCTTGAATTTTAGGTGTTTTGGAAAGAAAAAGGAAAAAGGAAAACTTGAGGTGCACCAGGCCAAAATAGGCTACTACACATTTAGCACTTTCTTGTTCTCCATTTCTTATTCGCCCATTTTGGACCTTCACTGAGTTGGTCTTTATTGCCTGAATCTTGACCCGAGCTTCAAATTTTCATTTTTCTGATCTTCTTTTGAGATTAACACATTCATTTAAATGTAGGAGGGTTGCAATCTTTCACGATTGCAATTCAAGGAATAAAAGCTACCCGAAGCTAAGGATGAAATGTTTCTCTTGGGAATCAAAATAAAGCTATGTGGGACTTGCCTTTCTCAAATAAAGGTACCTGTCATAATCGTATATCCTTTAACTCCAACTTTTCAAGTTGGGGGTGATAATTTCACCCTGACCTGCCATATAATATCACTCTGAGAAAAAGATAAATATATGGGTCAAGCCTCAAAATATATGCTTCTTAATATGTGATGGATGAATACATATGACATTTTATACTCATTATTAATATGGATCGGAGAAATAGGTTAAATAATCTAATGTTAAACTTATTTACTTTAAATACTATATTCGAAGTTAAGTTATTTTTCCAATTAGTATTAGAAATTTCCTTTGGTCGTTTGAATCTTGATGATAAAAATAATGAGGCTTCATAAATATGTTTTTTTTTTACCGAAGTAATACTAGTATTTTTAATGATTATATCAATTAACAACACATGAGTATGTATGCCTACTTAAAATTTGCAATCAAAAGCCATAACTACATGTTGAATAAATTTCTTTATGTGGATTATATGATTAATAAAGATATTTAAGTCATATTTTGTTAACTTCAACCGGACATACTTAATATTTTATGTTTTCATATACTTCATTCTTTCAATGGGTACACACATAAATATATTTATGAGGTGATAAAAGAACTGAACTGCCTTTTATCATGCAGTGAATGCTATTGATTATTTCTTCTTCTCAAATCATGTACTCATTTCGCAGTTCTTTAATTTCTTCTTTTATCTGATTTTCCTTTTTTCTTCCCTTTATTTTCTTTGTTTTTTAGGAGAAAATTTTTGGTTCCTTCATCGTTAAAGCACCTAACTTTTCAATGTCTTGGATTTGTAATAAAACTCATCTCAGTTTCATATGTGAGTTAAAAATTTTATACAAAAACTAAAAACTGTCAATCCTAGGGTTTCTAGATCTAAAAACTAGGTCTGGTTTCTAGATCTAAAAACTTAATTTTTATGATTTGGATTAGTATTTCACTCCAATAGAACATCCTATGAACGACACAACTTTTCTTGGTTTGGGGCTTTAGATCCAAAGCCCTAATCTCGACATCTAGTAAAAAAAAACAGCAAATAAGAAATAGTAAATGGCTAATAAAACTTTAAACCTACTCTTCAAACCATGATTCCCGCCATAAATCTGTAACAACAAATGAGGATTCAACAACGTTAGAATTAAATTAAAAAAAGATGAAAAAATAGAGAGCCTTTTAAATATATAAATATAATAGAAATTAAAAAAGTTGTATGTGCGGGATTAATTTGCTAAATTATTGAGTTAAGTCAGCTATCATCATCATTTTTTCATAGTTGTCTTCATCATCATCATCCCTCCCACTCTCATTTTCACTTGTCATCAACTTCCAAAGTTGAGTATATTCTTAGGAGACTAAACCTTCTCTTAGTTTACAGTATCTACCTCAAAGGAAATGATCTCGAAGGATGAAAGCGGGGCTAGGGATAGGGATCAAAAGTATGTCTTTCTTCCTTCTCCCCGAGAGAGAAAACAGGGTTTTGATTTAAAAGAGGTGGTTTATCCCCTCTCACTTACAAGAAAACTATTGTTTGGATATCAATGGGGTTGATTTCTTCCCTCTCTTCCCACCAATCTTGAGAAACTTGGAGTCCTAGGCGTAAGGAGGCTGATTTCTCCCCTCCGTGATGAGAGAAACTAGGGTTAGGATTGTAAGGAAGATGATTTCTCCCCATAACTCAAACAAACAAATGCGTATCACACTTGTACCATCTATGCATTATGCAATATCATATTGAATACATATAGTGACTCTTTTGAGAAGATTGGGGTTTTAAGGTTTTTTCCTTTTGGACTTTAGGCCTTAGACGACATCAATTTACATTTCACTCTTCCCATTTTTAAACTCAATTTTTTTGAGAAAAAAATTTAAAAATATTATTCATATATATATATTTTATAACTTATTTTCAGTTCTTTGAAGCTTTAAAAAAAAAAAGCCTAAACAAATTAGATCTTACTTCCCAAGTGTTGAAGATCTGCTCCTGGCATTGTGATTACGGGTAACCAAACACGACCTTAGAGGAATTGATGTTTATTCACTGGTAATCGCAGGGTTTATACTCAAAGTGTGATTCAAAGGCATATAAGAGTGTACCACAATCAACTAGTGAGAAACACTGTGAGTGGGGTGGCATGCTCCCATACATGAAATACCCAGTGGGTGTGATCTGAATTGCTCTGTCATCCTTTGGACCTGCATTCTGAATCTTCCTGCTATGCTGTCTCCAGCAGTTCTATCATCAAATTAATGATTGAGTTTAGATTTCTCACTTCCATTTCTCTTCTTCTCCATGATCTTAATCTAACACTAAGAAATTAAATAATACATTCTCCAAGCAAAAAATTGTGTTCTTATTCAGATCTAGAAACCTTTATCAAATTCTTTCTGCTCATTTCTTGTATAAAATTATATATGAATATATAAATAATAATTGTATAAAAATATCCTTGGAAACAATGTTTACGATTATGCTACCAAAAAGAAATAAAATAAGTGAAATATGCCACGGAAGTGAAGAAATCCTAGCAGATTCCATATACAAAATTAAGCGATTGTGTTTGAGCTCATGTGAGTAGGAAAATAGTCAATAATCTATGAGTAAGTTGGCTAATATTACAATTGCAAATTTTCAAAGTCCTCTCAAGTTCGGGATTAGATATTTTCATTCCCAATTTGCTTAAGATAGTTAGAAATGAATGTAGTGAAGCTTCTTATACAAGAATATCAATGACGAGTTTTGTAGATTATAGGTCTGAAATTAACCCATTTTTAAGATTATCTTTTATAAAATTTTGGCCCACTTCCACATGCATAGTTTCAATCATATTGCATAAAGGATTGCGTGCACATTTCATGGCTAACTTGTCACTAACGTAAAGTTTCATAGGTTCTTCACATTTAATTCAAAGGTCACTCAAAAATATGCTTATTGGAAGAACCTTATGTATTCAATATGTCATAACCTTCAATTCTACTTTGCACTAAACATTGCTATAAGCAGCAATTGCTTCTTAATTTTTCTAGGTCACTAAGTTTAATAGTAGTGCTAAAATTAAACATGTTATATTTGTCATTAACTTGCTTTTGACCTATGATGTACATAATCCATCCAACTTGGAGATATAAAAATTAGGGCTAGAATAGTAGAGGTTTGGTTGGGTTGGTAAATAAAAAGAACTCTACTTTAGGAACTAAAAAATGATAGTGATATAAAGAAGGGTATAATAAAATAACCTCCACCTACCCACCGCCAAGAATACCAAAAATGGAAGAAATAGAACAAGAGATTGCTCTATATCTTAATGAACTTGATATGGCAGAAGTGAGAACAATAAATTATAAGTATGACTTTCTAATGCCCTCAAAAAGCCCTCAAATACAAGTTAAAAAACGACATTTAAGTGTTCGACTTAATTTGGTCATAGAAATCAAATTAAAAAGAGAAATTAGGTAAACTCCAGAGATGGATGAGAAAGGGAGAGATGAAGTGGGAAAAATTGTATGCAACCTAAGAACACATGGTATGATCCAAATACATAAGTGATAGAGGAAGTTGAAGGATGTGACTAAAAGGTAGAAAATAGGTTAGAATTACCTGTCATGTGACTTGTGGCTTCAGTATCAATTACCCATTCGGAGGATGAAGAAGAGACAAGACATTTATTCTGGTTACCTGACTCAGCAATAGCAGTAATTGGAGTAGATGGAGATTTCAATGATTCTTGATGCAAGTGGAACTTGGCTAATTCTTCTACTATGAACTGAACTGACTAATCCAATGCCTCATTAGGGGAAGCTTCATGGCTTGAACAAAAATCTCTAATTCCGACTTTGTTGCTTCTTACAGTCTCGTATCACATGTCCAGGCTTATAGCAGTAATAACAAACAATTCCTTCAGAGCTTGTCCCTTTAGAGTTACCATCTTGACCACTATTTCCAGTATGTTGCTTTTCTGACTCACCAATGTTTCGACCAACAAGGGCACTACTCATCTGGGCAGAAGGAATAGATGAGGAGGTCTCTATATAGAGTATCCTGCATAATGTTTCTTGGAAAGATAGAATCTTGGGATTTGAATAATTTGCGCCTTAACAGAATCATAATCCAAAGGTAGTGCGACTAGGAAACCCATCACTGCCATCTTTTCCCATTGATCTTGCTGAACCTTAACATAGGGACTAAATGGTAGTAGTGTATTCAGTTCCTCATATGTCTTTTTATAGTCCATGAATAGTTCTATGAGGGACCGATCTTGTTTCTTAGTGCGATAGAGGCTCTGCAATACATCAAACATGTGAGAAATATTCCTTTTCTAGAATACTAAACTCTCTAAATATTCCATTAGTTTCCTTAACAATTAACTCATGAAGTGAAGATTAATAGAGGGTGAGTACTTTCTTTATCAAAATGCGATTCACGAATTTGTAGGAAGAAGACGATGCATCGTCCTAGTCATCACTCGTTTGAATCATCCTTAGGAGGGTCCTTATCAAGATGGTTGACCATAAGAATACTCCTCAAGTAGAGATGGATTGTTTTACTCAATTATGAGTAATTGGGACCAATCAGTTTGTCCTCTGTGATTTTAGACATCAATAAGACCGGTTCATTTGGCAGAGACGGGTTTATATCTTCTAAACTACTCTATTTAGAAAGCGATAGAGAGAATTTAGGGACAAAGTAAACCTCGAAATCAAGAACACATAAGCCTTTTGAAAAACTCTAGGTGTATAACATAAATCCACGAAGAAAAGTCCAAAGCAGGTGTTGAAGGAAGCATAAAACACCTCTGGATACTACTGCAAATCGAAGGATCAAGCTAGAGACAAAGAAAGTAGGGCACGATGCGGGAATCATAAGCAGAGATTGGACCAAACTTGTTTAGAAAGACCTTGTTCAAACGACTGAACTTGGATGGCAGGTGTCGAAGAAGGTGTGTCAGGGTTTGGTGGCTTTCTGGCGGAGGGTCGTGTGGCGGCGAGTCCCCACGAGCCCTCATGTCTTGGTGAGTGGGAGGGCCAAGCGAAGATCGGTGTATGGGAGTCACGTGCTCATTTTCTAGCCCTTTGGACTTGAGTGGTTCAGGTCATCGCGGGAAGGCAATCCCCATCGCGATTATCACAAATTATATCGAGTTAAGTAAAAAGAAAGTAGTTTGCAAAATATTATAATATTTCGTGGAGACATTCATATGGATTCAAATGGTAAAAAGAGTCCACAAATTTCTCATAATGACACTAGGAAATACTCGTTATCGGTCAGGTATGGAAAAGCAAACCTTTACAAAAAATGGTAACCTAACACAAAGAATGATTTTCATTTTCAACTTGAGTGGAGTCCTAATGTGAAAGCTGAGAAAATCCGTCCATCCGAGTTAACGAAGTTATATTTAGATTATCTCTTTGAAATTTAAACCCATAATTTTGGTGGAAAATTTTTTAATTTCTGAGTTATCACGAAGTATTGGATTTGAGTCTAATATTAGAGCTTTGACAAAGAAATGGAGAGAAGTAATGATTAGACTTCAATTGTTATTTTGCAAAAGAACTTGCTTTCTCCACTGGAGTTTTTGCACGCAGCGAAGAAGTGAATATAAATCATGCTTCACTCCAAACTCATCTTAAAGAGGTTTAAATCACATTAGCACCCATCTTGAATCCATCGTGAGCGTCTTGAAATATTAATTGTGATTGAAATCACATAGTACTCAAATATTAATTCGAGATACCTCAATACAAGGGTAAGTTAAGGTTTTCATTGATCTTCAGCACTCAACTTGTCAATGTCTAGAAAGGTGTAAACTCATCGTAGCCTTGTAAGTGTGCTAAAAATTAAAATGCTAGGCTATATGGATCATTTCACGGAAAAGATTAGGCTGCTTGTTTGAGATCTTTCTGGGGAAGAATTAAGTGAAACTATATGTCACTCTAAAAACATAATCTTTCGTTAAGTGTTTCACTTCAACAAAGATACAGTGAGACAACACTATAATTCCATGGTTTGAACTTCAAATCCAAAGCCTATACCTACATAATAGGTCAGAAAAGCAAATAAGAAATAGGTAAAAGAGGAAAAAACTTTACACTTAATTAAATAGTCCTTCCGTTACCAATGTGGTAACAACCAAGAATCCAACATCGTTAGAATAATTTTCAAAGATTAAAATAGAATTCTGAAATTGGTAAATAATTGAGCAAAATAGTCATATGTGAAGGACTACTATGGTAAATTACTGATCAAATCAAAATATCATCTTTATTTCCATGGTGTCATCATATTATAATCAATCCACACTCATGTTAAAACCAATCCATCTTTGCAAACTAACATTTATGATATTCTTTGGGAATGGACTTTCTCTCTTCATGATAACTCTGATACTTAAAATGATAAAAGAGTTGGAAGTCGAAATTAGGGTTTGGATTGCAAAGGGTTGATTTCTCCTCTCTCGGCTTCCACGAGAAACTGGGTTTGGATGTAAAGAAGGCCTTTGGGCGGGATTCGGTTTTGAGGTTTCCCCCCCTTCTTTGGACCTTAGCTAAACGCCAAAACTTTAGATAAAAAATTATATTTATAATTTAACTTTTTCGATTTTTTAAACTCAATTTTTGAGATAATACCATGTTTTTAGTTTTTTGAAAATGAAAAAAAAAAATAGTTAGTAGTGGGCCTCGTTTTGTAAAGAAGAGCAGGCACATTCTCCAAGAAACAATTTGTGCTCTCATTGATATCTAGAAGTCTTGGATTAGTAATGGAATGCATCTTGATGCCATTTGTAAAGACGTGAAGCAAATACATGAACATAAATCCTTATAACAAAAGAAAATTAGGGTTTCTAGATCTTTTAACAAATTAACTTGTGAATGTTCATCTTGATTATAAAATATTGGAAGGAAATGCCACGCCATACATCCTTCTAACGAAAAGAAGCGTTAGGGTTTCTAGGTCCTTTGTAACTAACTATTCATATCATTAATGGAAATAATCTTGATTCCATGTGTAAAATAGTGAAGGGAATACTTGTACATAGATCCTTCTAAACAAAGGAAAAAGAATAGGGTTCAGAACAAAAACAAAAGCGAGTTTTCCAAAACTATAAACAAACATGCCTTTTGATTCCTTTTTTTGCTAGAACCTGAGCATAAAGCACTAAATTCAGATTACAATAATAATTTTAAGAAAGAACACTAAATTGTATTCCATTTTTTTGTGAGAATAGAAAAAACACTTAATTCATCTTCTCCTCGTTTTTTTTTTTTTTTTTTGTTGGTTGTGCAGTGATGTCTCTTGAGCAGAATGAGAATGTGATGTTAAGCTTGCTTGAGAAAGGGGCAGAGTTTTATTTCTAAGCGGGATTATATGTATGACATTTGCGAGTATGTCCACACGAAGACATCGTGGCCAATTTGGGAAGGCGAAGGAGGTGGGCATTCTTTAAGGAATCGTTAGAGGAAGAAATGTATGGAGATGAAGGTAGTCCTATGAGTGATCGGAGTTATGGAGATGATCAGTCAACGGAAGAGACCGGCCAAGATGAGGCGGCGGAGGAGATGCCCTCACTTCACCCTTGCCTTGAAAGAAAAGCCACAGCTCCCGAGCGTGCGGCGCCGGTCAGTCTCTTCCACAGATTTCCACGAGAAGAGCAGGCTCATTCCGCCATTGCGGACACCCCACGAGGGGCGGGAAATGTTTAAGAGTTACGAGGAATTTGAGCCAAGATACAAATGGATTAATGGGGCATGATATCTGAGAAATAATCTCACTCTAGAGTAGGTAACCTGAAATCAAATTCCATACTTACACTTCCAGCACATCCATCTTTCTTGAAATCTGTAACCGCTGAGCAAATTGAACACCATTAGAATTATGTTGGATAATAAGATTGTCTTAGATTCATAAATATCTTAGAAATGAAAAACTGCAGTGTGAGAAATATTACTATAGTAAATCACTTGAACGATGGAATTTCATCATTCACATTATTTTTCAAATTGTGCCGTCTAACTATCAGCATGCCGCGGTCACTTGTCATCTTTGCGAGAAGGAAGGGGAAATGGTATCAATAAGGCGATTAGCCCTCTAAAGAGATACAAATTAGGGTTGGTTCAAGGATGAATAGTTTTGGGTTTCTTTTTTGAGACACCATTGGTAGGCCTCGTCGTCGAGTTCATAGGCGGTCGAGCGTCCAGTCTGACTACGGATAAAAAGTTATAACCTGGTAATTTCAAGCGACCTTTGTTTTAACGATTGTCGAGCGTCTTCAAACTTTTGCCCGAAAGCGACCCTGATTCTATATAAGCATAACTTGCGGTACCAGAAACCCTAGCCCCCCAAAACACCTCTTGGGAAACACGAAGCCACAGAAAAATTCTCAGAACTTGTGGACAGTGGGTCATTTGAGCCATTGCGACGGTGGAAGTGCACAAAGGAGGAGCCACCGGCCACCCGCAGTGCTACCGCAGCGCCGGCCCTAGAGGGTGCGCCACGCGAACCAAGCCGGCCGTGAAATTCCGCGGCAACCCTACAGCCGGACGGCGGGATGCGGCGGAGAAGGCGGCGGCGAATTTGCCGATTTGTCGCCAGTTTTGATTTTGGCCACTTCAGACCACCCCGCAGCTCCTTTCCACCATTTTGGACTGAACTCATCGTGGTCCTTTTGCGATTCCTCCGTTTGGAAGTTACCGCGAAAAACAAAATCGGCCGGAGGTTCGATCGAGTTTCCGGCCACCACGGCGTTGTTGAACAAAGGTAATGGGCACCATTGGGTTCTGATCTCTTGGGCTTTCAATTGATATGTGGTTTGTAAATTTGGACATCGTTTGGTTAGGATTTTCCATTTTTAGAGTTGTTCAGGGTAATTCACAGGAAGTCGGGACTAAAATAGAGTGCAGTTAGTCAAATTTGGCAAAATTGAAGTTGTATTAGTGAAATTGGATGTTTTTAGGAATTATTGGGCAGTTCAATTTTGAGAAATTAGCTCTCGGGTGAAAAGCCCAATTTTAGGTATCGGGCACATAGGGCGCAGCGTAGTGGACTGTCGAGTCAATTTGGATAGTTCCATAGTTCTATGGTTATTCCTAAGAGCCTTCGGGCATCCTAAGATTGGTGGTTCAAATTATTAGAACCTAAAGCGAGTTTTATCTATATTACAAGCCTCCACGCGCCCGGTAGGAAGCGATCCTGCGAGGGGCTTGAGGCGAGCGTCACATGGTCGATGAGTGATTTTATATGGCACTAAATGATTTGGGATATTATGTGATTATATCATTATGATTTAAATACTTTACATATATACTGTTTTGATCAGATGGTTGGTTGCATTCAAACATGATTTTCGGTTTCATATAAAATAAGTTATCATTTCATGTGAATTTTGTCAACATTTTAACTATTTGAAAGTTTTACTATGTTCATGGATGAGTCGGTGGTGTTTGGATATTTTGGGTACATAGATTGAAGTTGTAAACTATCTTGAAAAACTATTGTTTAAAAAAGGTGGATCGTGAGATTTTGTGGTCGACTCTGTCTGGTATTGATGGGAAAGTACATGTGAGAAAGGGAGCGGGTTATATTGGTTCTTGCGTGATGGCCGGGTTTACCCGGAGGTTTATTAGTTGCCACGTGATGGCGGGTTACCGGGAGTTCATTAGAGGACACGTGATGGACAGGTTCACTCGGAGGTTTATGAGGTTCCACGTGATGGCCAGGTTTACCCGGAGGTTTGTTAGTGCCACGTGATGGCCAAGTTTACCCTGAGGTTTGTTAGTGCCACGTGATGGCCAGGTTTACTCGGAGGTTTATTAGGTACCACGTGGTGGTCGGGCTTGCCCGGAGGTTTGTTAGTGCCACGTGATGCCGGGTCTACTGGAGGTTTCTTAGTTGCCACGTGATGGCCGGGTCTACTTGGAGGTTTGTTAGTTGCCACGTGATGGCCGGGTCTACTTGGAGGTTTGTTAATTGCCACGTGATGGCCGGGTGTAACCACAGGTTCATTAGTTGTCATGGTGTCGTGAGGTCGGCTTACCGACGGTTTATGATGGATATGTGGTATGGACGTTGTTGTTTCTCTAAATATAGTATAACTATTTTAATACTCATGATTTTGGCATTTTCAAAGATTATCTTATTACTTGATGGCTATACATGTTTTGTGCTTGGCTTATGTTGTGTCTGGTCACGAGATTAGGTTTTCTTAACATTGTGTGAAGCTATTTGTGGAGCATGATTTGCATATGTTTGACTTGAAAAGTTGGGTTTTGTGAAATGTTTCTAAGCGGGAACTTTACAAAAGAGTGAGCGGAAGGTTTTGAGAAGAACCATTGAAAATATAAAATGTTATTTTCCTTATAAAGCCCCATCCCTCAGGATTTATTATCTCACATTATTGTTTTAAATCTGTTCCTAGGTCAGAGACAGTTAAATGCCAGGAGCCTATTCGCGCCCAGTTTGGCGTGCTCTCCAGCACATTTGTGTACCTATGCATTTATCTATTTGTGTTTGATGTAATGGTTTGAGCTGTTTCCCTTGTACCCTAATCCATAGATATATGGATATCTGAGATGTGTTGACTGTCAAGTTCTCAAAGTTTATGTTGTTGTAGGGTTTTTTCATGTATCTGTGGATATGATAATGATAACATGATGTTATGTTATCATGAAAAAGGATGAGGATGTTTAGCCATGCTTTCCTGGGACCTGTTGGACCCTGCAGATGGATATGGATCTGGGGAGAGTATCAGGAGTAAGGTCTGTCACATTCAATAATCGCAAGAAATAAAACTAAGTATATAAATTAATGCTAATCCATAATTCGAAATTAGGGTTCCATCAAAACCCTAGCCTAATAGTTTAGTTCATAAGAGAAAAGGAATACATCATGTTTGTAGAATCCATACATATTAAAATAAGAAAGAAAGGAAAAAGTAAAGAAAACAAAGAACTGCAGACCCGATCCGAGCCTTCACCTTCTCTCATGTTTCAGTAATGCGTCTTCTCCCCTGTTCGTCTTAGTGATTTTCGCTTTTATTCATAAAATTTTGTGAACAGCTCCAAGTGATGTCACAACGTTGGGTTGTCATGCCATTAGAACGTCACGACATTGGATGATGAAGACTGGGCAGAATGTCGTTGGACCTCAACGTCATAATGTGCAAACGTTGTGATATTGGGGCAGGATTTTGCATTCCTCCAACTTTAAGTCTCCAACATGTCTCCAACTACACCATTTTACTTTAAAGATAAAAGATAAAACGAAATATTAGGTATGAAGAAAAACCACCACTTATTTAAGTACAAACTTGATCATAAACACACTAAAATACGTGTATATAATGAGTGTTTTGGACACTCATCACACCCCTAAACTTAGCTTCTTACTTGTCTCTAAGCAAGAGACTGACTCAAAACAAACCAACACTTGAAAATGAGACACCAACAAACAGATGAAATTATGATGAACATGCTACTAAAAAGGAAGATCAAATTGAAGTCAACTTGGCAGTATGCTTCTTTGACCAAAATTTAGGATCCTTAAGTTTTTTAATTAAACTCTCTAAGGAACTTAGTCATGCAATGAATGGTCAATAGAAAATGACCAAAGTCATAATGACCTTTCTCGAGAATCTAGGGTGTAGGCACGTTCATGATCTCCAATGTATAACAGAGTTCTAACATCCCCAAACTTAAGCTCAACTCACCTATTTGGAAAAAAAAAACTAACTAAGAAAATATGAGAACGCGCCCTTTTTATTCACATTAAACTACCTAAAATGAAAGAAAACCAGTGCCTAGAAGTTTTAGATAAGTGTTCCTATAGCGGGGGTTCATTGGTGAATCCCCACCAGTTGGTTAAGGGCATTAGGCATTTAGTTCCCCTCAAACTTCATCCCAAACACTCCACCAAACTTAAAGGCCCTAGGTTGTGGGATGGATCCATCTTCTGTCCCATGTAGTGGGCAGTGAAGTCAAATGACTCCCGGCCAATTGGCTCAGAGCATTAGTCTTTGAAAGGCCCCTCGAACTATGCCCGGGATTTCGATTGGATGGTCCCACTTATTCTAATTCACTAACTTCTTTTTGACAGTTTTCTTCTTTTTTTTTTCTTTTTTATTAGGGCTCAATGACAATATTCTTTTGCTTAGGTGTCACATAACTTGGGTGGTTAGAATCCCCCAAGATCAGTTGAATTCAAGTAAAGGGGTTGGGGACCAAGGTATACATTGGAGATTAAACGTGCGTGTGTGCTAGATTCCTAGAGAAATAGCTTCTTGAAACACGAGGGTGATTAGGCTAAGTCACCCATATCATACAAGCGCACAATTTCTGATTATTTTAAAACCTAAGGATCCACTTCCATTTTACACTTGGCCTTCTGTAAAATTTTGTGTTCAAAATGATATTCTATTAGCAGTCAAGTCATCAAACTCATTCAGTTCTACTTAAACACACCAAGAGCTAAAAAAATTAAACAAACACACAATCATGCAAAGAAACGTAAAACATGCAAGCATAATCATGCAAAAAAAAAAAACATAAAAACTTGCACCTTATTCTAAGAACATAAAAGAAGTGATTTAGATTAAATTATATACTAACGGGGCTCCAAGGCCTCCCTCATGCGAATATAGATAAATTGGAAATACAAATACTATCAAATACCCTACTTAGTATACCCTAATAAGCATGCTTGTATGAACACGGTATGCAATCAAAAGACTAGCAATCAAGAGACTATGCACAAAATACCACCAAACCAATCACCCACCCCACCCAACGAGAATTGGACATTGTCCTCAATGGCATGAAACATAAAGGAAGGGTGCAAAAAAATCCCTTAGTGATCTCGTCAATCACTGTGGTGGTGGTGGCGGTGGTGTGTGATAGGCAAGGATCTAAGCGAGTTGTTGCTTGATTAACTCTTGATTGCTTAGAACCGTGTTCATCTTGGTTCTCAACTCTTCCATCTCTTTACTTATTGAGACGTGATGCTCTTGGTTTCATCCAGATGGATAAAGCCTCATTGTGAAAGTGCGGAACTTGATCTTCGATGGGTTGAGAAGGACTGGGAGCAGCCTCCTTATGAGATGTGGGTGGGGGAGGTTGGGTAGACGAATGGTCTATTTCTCTTATGTCATCATCTCTCATCCCAAACATGGTTTGATAAGCCTTAAGCTCTTCTTCCCTTGAGGTTCATCCTCAGATTATATACCCTCTTAGATCTTGGTACACGGAGCTTATTTTTCTTCACTAAAATTGCCTTAATTGGGTGTATCCAAGCCTCATTGCTTTCCAATGGCACCCCGACTTTCTTAGATAATCCATATATGAGGAAGGGGTGTCCAAGGTTCATTTTTCGCGTCCTTGTTATAGAGGCTAGCATCCTCTATGGCATGTCCCACATCAAAGGGGATATCTTTAATGATAGCGTAGTTCAACAAGGCGCGTTTTTCCATCACTTCACATATGTTAGTAGTTGGAATGAGGCGGGAAGTGATGAAATGATGCCACACTTTGGAACTGTAGGCCAAATGCTTGGCCTTCAAATGCACTGCATGACCCTCATTGTTCACTTTCCATTCCCCTTGGCCAATAGGAAAGATGAGAATGACAATAGTAACAATTAATTAATTCATACTCTAGATATAACACCATAGAGTTTTTCTTAAAAATATCAGTTAGTGAAAGAAAGTTGCTCTGAAAATATTATAATAATATTTCATTAGAGACATGCATATAGTTCAGAAGGTAAATAAGAGTAACACCTATTTCTCATAATGACTAGGAAATATACTTTGCTCGGTAATTATGCAAACTTAAACCTTTACAAAAATAGTAACCTAACACAAAAGAATGATTTTTCATTTTCCAGCGAAGGTGGAGTCTAATGTAGAAAGTGAAAATCTCTGTCCATCCATGATTATGCAAATGTTATCTTTAGATCATCTCTTTAAATTAAAACCCATAATTTTGAGTGGACAACTTTTGAATTCCCCGAGTTATCATGAGTCCAGTGGATTTGAGTCTAATGGTAAAGCGGACAAAGAAATGAAGAAAAGTAATGATTAGACTTCAATTATTGTTTATAATTGCAAAGAACTCACTTTCTACTCCACCTAGTCTTTGCCCACGCAGCCAAAGAAGTGAATATAAATCACATAGGACCTCGAGCTCATCTTAAAGGATTAAATCACATAGTACTCCATTCGATTCCATACGTGAACGTCTCTGGAAATATTAATTGTGATTAAATCAAATCACAAAGCACTCAAATTTTAATTATGGATACATCTTATTAGGGTTTCTTGATCCTTTAAGCACTCAAATTGTCAATGTCTTGAAATAGTGATAAAACTCATCTTAGGTTCATAAGTGTACTAAAAATTCAACTGCTAGCTATATGGATCATTTCACGGGAAAAGAGAAGCCCCCAAGTATTTCAAGATCTTTTGGGAAAAAATAGGTGGCTTCTAGATCCTTCTAAAACAATACTGGGCATCTGTGTTTCACTTCAATGTAAGATATAGTGAACAACAAGAATATCATCGGTTTGTGGCTTTAAACCAAAGCCATACTCTATAATAGGTCAGAAAAGCAACAAGGTATAGGTAAAGGAAAAAAGCAAACTTTACACTTACTCAAATACCTACCTTTACCAATTCGTGACAACAAACAAGAACTAACATCGTTAGGATCATTTTCGTAATATGAAATAGAATTCGAACTATTGTAAATAATTGAGAACATAAATAGTTATATGTGAAGGATTACTATGGTAAATTACTCGATCCAATCAACTATCATCTTCATTTTCATGGTCGCTGCCATCATCATCATCCACACTCTCATGTTCACTAGTCGTCTTTGCAAACCTAACTTTTATGATATTCTTTGGGGACTGGACTTTCTCTCACTAGTATCTACGTTACTTTAAATAATAAAAAGAATGAAACCCGGGAAATTAGGGTTTGGATTGCCAAGAGGTTGATTTCTCCCTTCTCCTTCCACAAGAGGGAGAAACTAGGTTTGGATGTAAAGAGGCCTTTGGACAAAATTCGGGTTTTGAGGTTTTTCCCTTTCTTCGACCTTACCTAAACGCCTAAAAGTTTAGATAAAAATTAAATTTATATTTACTTTTTCATTTTTTAAACTTCAATTCATGAGGTAATACCATGTTTTTAGTGTTTGATAATAAAAAAACAAAAAAACAGCTTTTAAATAAATTGCCTTAAGTAAGAAAACAAAATAACACATTCTCCAAGAAACAATTTGTGCTATCATTCATATCTAGTAATGGAATTCATCTTGATGCCATATGTAAAGAAGTGAAGGAAATACCTGAACATGAGCCCTTATATCAAATTTTTTTTAGGGTTTCTAGATCTTTTAACAACTTAACTTTTCAATGTCCATCTTGATTCTACATAAATATTGAAGGAAATAGTCATACAGATCCTCTCTAAAGAAAAACATTTGGGTTTCTAGGTACGTTAACAACTAACTATTCATATCTAGAAGTCTTGAATTAGTTGATTCCATGTGTAAAATAGTGAAGGGAATACCTGGACATAGATCCTTCTAAACAAAAGGAAAAAAAAATAGGGTTTCATAACGAAAAAAAAAAACAGTTTTCAAAAACTATAAACAAAAATGTAACTTTTGATTCCTTTTTTTTGCCAGAACACATTAAGCATTGAATTCAGATTACAATAACTGTTTTAAGAAAGAACGCTAAATTGTATTCCCCCCTCTTTTTTTTTTTTTTTTTTTTTTTTGTGATAATAGAGAAAACACTTCATTCATCTTCTCTTCTCTGCTCGCTTTTTTTTTTTTTTGTTGGTTAAAGTGCTGATGTCTCTGAGGCGGAATGGAGAATGTGATGTTATGAATTCTTGAGAAGGAAGAGTTTATTTCACAGCAAATTTTATATATGTCGATATTTAGCACGTCCACACTGGGGGAAGGACATCTGAAGAAAGGTAGCTGCCGATGAAATGTATGAAGATGAAATGTCACACCAAAAGGAGGTGGCTGCTCTTGAGGAATCATTCAAGGAAGAAGAGGAAATGTATGAAGATGGAGGTAGTGTTTGTGGAGATCAGAGCAGTGAAGACGATCACCAACGGAAGCAGGACCAGCAAGATGAGGCGTGTGGGAGGAACATACCTCACTTTACTCCTGCAAAGTAAGAAGCCCCTGCTCCGAACCGATGCAGGCTCTAGCCAGGTCCCTTCCCATCTACCAAAGAAGAACATCTCATTCCCACCGCTGCCATAGACACTTCAAGGGGGTAAAAATGCTAAGAGTCTCCAGGTCAACCAAATGCACATGGATTAATGGGGCATGATATCTACAACAATAATCTCACTCTAGAAATAGGTAAGCACGAATCATAGGTCATACTTACACTTACACTTGCATCATCCTTTCTTCAAATCTATAACAACAAACAAGAATTGAACACCATTAGAATTATGTTGGATAACAAGATTACCTTACATTCATAAATATCTTAGAAATGAAAATGTCTGGTGTGAACGATTACTATGGTAAATCACTGAACCAATGGAATGTCATCATCACATTATTTTCATTGTCTTCTTCGTCTTCCTCAGCATTACAACTGCCACTTTGTCATCTTTGTAGACGGAAGGGGAAATGGTATCAAGATGATGATTGCGTCCCCTCCAAAAAGAGATACAAATTAGGGTTTGGGCCACACTGCTTGATTTCTTCCCTTCTAGAAATAAATGCCCCTTTTATTATATTTATATTATGTATATGTAGTATGTGTTTCCATACTAAATATTAAATGACTTTCTATAAATGTAAGAAAATAAAAAACAATTCAATTGTAAATAAATTTTTCTTTCATTATTTATTAAGCATTTTTTTCAAGCTACCCCCCTTCATCACTTCAACCTCAGAACCTACAAACACAACAAAAAGCAAACCCAATTGGTTTATCATCTAAGAGTTACAAACTTATACTTAAAAAATCATAACGAAAGCACCACTTGAAACGTTTAAGACCGAGTTAAAAGGAAAAGAAAACATCAAAAGGCTTGGGTTGCCTCCCAAGTAGTGCTTTGTTTCACGTCGTTAGCTCGATTCCTTAATTGTGAAGTAATAAAACCAGCGATTCACAGTTCGTAGGGTATTAATCAACAAAAATTTATAACCTAACACCATACTAGCGTAGCATAGCTACTATAGTATAGTGGTTCTAGGATCGTCCACGATGATGGGTTTTCTTCGTGGAAATGATTGACAGTGAGGCTTAAACTGATGATTTCATTTTGGATATTTGGGTTGTGATAAAAAGAGTGGATTTTAGAGAGAAAATAAAAATAAAAATAAAGCATAGAGTAAAATCAGGATAAAATGTAAAAAGAAGAAATTCCTTGGAGTTCTAGGTCACTAGGTTTCAGGTTTTAGAATCCTTAGGCAAATGAGGGGTTTTCCTGGGTCTTTTTCTTTTACTGGGAGGATAATACAGAATATCTCCCAATCGTTCTTGGTTTAGCTATAATAACTGACCCTAAATAAATATCCTTGAAAAATGGTATTTGCTTCCCATTAATGGTCTCGGATAGTGAAGAACATCTCCTTGACTCACCTTCCAGTGGTTCATAAATGCTAAGTGACGAACATCACTGGATCAAGCAATAAGTATCCAATGAGCCATGAGAGCTTACCAAATACTAACCATTCAAGGTGACTCGAAGGGATAGAACCTAGGATTAATTGAAGGAAATAAAAACATCACCTTGCATCGCCTTCCAATGACCCATAAATGATAACTAGTGAATATCAATGGATCTAGCAATAAGCATCCATTGAACCCTAAAAGATTATCAAGTACGGATCATTCAAGGTAACCTGAAGGGATTAAAACAAATATTTGAAAAGAAACCATTAATGGTGGAAAATACCTCCATTAAAACATGGAAAATCCCCCACCTTTTTATCCGGTACCTTCACCTAGTTTCCTTTACTCCAAGGAAACGAAGGGTTTAGCCCCTCTTCTCGAGGTTGCTTAGCTGCCGTGGAAAAAGAATGTGAGAAAATGAGAGAAAACAGGTTTCCCTCAACAAGCTTTTCAAAAATCTACACGAATGTCGAACTCAATGTCTACAAAGTCTTCTCTAGGGTGTTTCATACCACCAAACCCATTACAAATTACCAAAATATACAACTCATAACACTATTACACGAGTATAAATTGGTAAGAATAACAAAAAAATACAAAAAGTCAAAGTTTGCTGGAGTTTTTGCAAGGGCTGTGAATTTTTGCAAGCCCTGCGAATTTTTGCAAGCCCTGCAAAAATTCACAAGGGCTGCGAACTTTCCCTGCGAAATTTCGCAACCCTTGCAAATTTCACAAGGCTACTACTGAATCTTTGTTGCACCACTGCTTCTTATTTCTTCTTGCTTGGGTGCTCTGAACTGCAACTGAATTTTTCATGCCTTGTGATGAGTGCCTAAAACACTCATATTATGCTCGCTACCACATTTTCTTGTTTATTTTAGAGTAATTTATAGTTTTTGCGACTAGAATACCGAATTATTGCCTTTGTGAATGCAGAGTATCAGCGAAAAGAAAGAAAGAACGAAGCGTGATCTAGGAGCAAATGGGGAACAAAGCGATGAGGCCTGGCTTACCGCCGCTGACGCCCCACGTCGCGATGTCGCACGCCGACGGCCCCATCGCCGCGTGACACCACCACGTCGCGACGTCACCACGTCGCGACGTCAGCACGAAAATCTGCTCTCATCATTAAAAGCACATTAGGGTTCAGAAATCGAGGGAGATCGTGGAGGCACAACGCACGTAGAGTAATGCTCGAGAGCAGAGCGACACCGACTTCGAGGAAGGCCTTCGAATTGTAACGCTTTTTGACTTTTCGTATATTTCGGATTTCGTAACAATGTTTTCTTTATTAAAATGGGGCCATCTTTTCTTCCATTATGTTCTAGATCTCTTTCTAGGGTTAAGCATCAAACCTCGTCATATCGATATGGATTAAGGATTGATCTTCATGTTATTCAATTGTTTATAAATTGTCGAATCTACTTTGTTCTTGTATTTAAATTATATGATAATGTTTAGCCAAGATTAGTATAGCCGCACCGGAGATCCGAGATTCGAGAGATGAGGGTATTCAGATCCGGGCAGAGTAGCCTTCACCGATTCGTCAATAGAGATATTCCGACCGAAGGTGGTATCTAGGCGTAACATTTAAGCATTTCGAATACCGAGTCGAGATGTAGATATACTGATTTCATTTGCGAGATAAAGGATATACCTCGAGAGTAGATATCTCGTAGTAAGATCACTCACCATAGGCGTATTATAAATGTATTGAATAACAATCTCTTTAGAAAAACAATCCATTGAACGCGGATGTGGGAGATATAACCCTAGGCTTTAAAACAACACTTTAATTAAATCGCTTGCTAGTCTTTACATAATTGAACTCGCTCTAAAGTCATTCTTCGTATATTGTCCAAAAGCAGAACCTTCGTAGTCAATTTTACCTTTCCCCGTGGATCGATATCCGTGACGCTAAGTACACTATATTACTGGGGCTACGCGTGCACTACAAGACTTAGGCATTCATTTTATACACCGCGTTTTCTACCGCTGCTTTTGATTTTTGCCGGGGAAAGGTTTAAATTGATATAGAGAAGTGAGCACATAGATAATATTCTGAATTTTTCTTTACTTTTGTTATTTTTTACAAGTGCTGGTAATTGGGTTTTGTTAGTTTGTGTGTTATTGCAGTACAGGTTTCAGTGAGTACATGCGACAGCAAAACCGAATTAATCAACACTTGTGTGATCCTGAGCCAGAAAGACTTCTGCACAGATTGCGCCGAGAACAGAGAACAGAACAGAGTAGAACTTCAATAGTCATGGAAAACACTGAAGAACAAGATTGGGCGCTGAATAAATCGAACCACAGAAGCGTAAATAGGAATCAAGCGCCTGTGCCATTTATATAACCGTATCGACCCTTACATGCTATTAGATGAGTTTGTTTTACCACCGCTTGTTCGGGACAGCGATCGACGGCCACCGATTCAAGCAAACAATTCTCACTGGAAGCCAACCATGGACAGATGTTCGTAATACATCTTGTTCCATGGACTACCCCCATGAGAATCCGAACAACATGCATTTGACTAACTTCCTCTAAGCTCAAGGATACCATCAAATACAATCTGTTATCAAGAAGCCCTAAGATTGCAAGTATTCCCACTCACTGGGATAGAGCCAAACATTGGCTAACCAAGCCAGCCACCATTCCACATTACATGGAAACGAATTATACAAAAGTTTCGACTGAAGCCCTTCCACTTCGAAGATCGCACCAACTGTGCAAGAGATCAATACGCTCGGGTCAATTAGAGGAGAACCCGCGTGCTACGGACAGTTCCATAAATTATTGCATGTCCTCACCACCGACTAAATCCGTATGGATGCAAGTCCACACCTTCTACAATGGTCCTGAGAAATACAACCCGAACAAATGATGGGATGCCTCAAATTGAGGATCGATGAAGAAAACCACGCATCAGCGTGAGGAGATATTGAAGATGCCTTGAACCAACACTAATCTGGCCTAGAGAGAAGGCTACACCCAAGAACGTCACTCTGGGTGGCACAGATAATGCAATTCTCAACAATCCGTAAATCATGTGGCTCGGCTTGACTAAACAAATCAACAGACAAAGAGGAACAAAGACATGCCACGACCACTCTACCGAGCTGTGAATCCCGTGAGGATGCCACAACAAATGCTGAATGCCGCAACAAGAAACACTACGCAGATGCCCAAGATGCGGTCGCAGTTTAACTGCAATCTCAATCACAAAGAAGAAGGACCGTATGGGGCAATAAACTACGTAATCGTAATCGTGGACAAGGAAGAAAAGAATAACTGTGAACTGCATTAATCAAACAATCGCAAAGATACGAATAAACGTAACAATATGCCATCAACTGAGCTAATGAACCACCTCCCACCAAAGAAGTCATGGATTTAGTGCAAGTCAACATGATGTTAATTTCGTATTCCATGCTTCATGAATGAGATCAAGGCAATACGCAACAAAGAAACAACCTGGGCTGGAATAACTGGTTAAAGACAAATGCAAGGAGCTTTGAGGCACAATGGCCAAATGGGCAAGTTTACTTCTACGTAAGCGCAACCGGGTTCTCTCGCGAGCAATTCGTAGGTAAACCTACAAATAGGGAATGAGCACGTTAAAGCACTTCAATACTCGGGAGAAGTGGGAGAGAATCGAATCACAAGTGCAACCCCACCTCAGAGCAAGTGAGACCCAGGAGATCATTACTGCACTGGTAATTCAAAGATGATACAAATAAAGAACAACACACAGAGAAATGGGGCCAGCGGTGAGACCTCTAGTGGAAGCAAAGGCCAAAGATACGGTCCCCAACAATAACTGCCTCAAGAAACATAAACTAGATAAGCAATTCACTAAGTTCATGGATGTTTTCAAAAGTCGCATATAAACATTCCATTTGTCGATGCCCTGTGAGCAAATGCCCAAGAAAGTCTATGAAAGACATTTTGTCTCGAAGAGGCAGAAGATTAGCACTCGAGACTGCACACTTAACCGAGGAACGCAGCGGCCATCCTTCGCAGGAAGCACCAGAAGCTCAAAGACCTGTGCGCTTCACTATCCCACAATTGGAAATGCGATTTTGAGAGCGCCTGTGTGATTCGTGCCGCACAATCTTATGCCCCATCAATCTTAAGCGTTTGGGATTAGAGAAGCCCGTCCGACTACATGTCACTCTACAAATTATGTGACAGACTTTGAAGCACCCGAGAGGGATAATAGAAGATGTCTAGTAAAGGTCGACAAGTTTATCTTTCCAAGAGATTTCAGTAGTTTTGTGACATTGGAGTAAAGATGTAGAAATACCGATTATCTCTGGGAAGACCTTTTCAGCAACCGCAAGTGTGGCAATGATTGATGCAGTGAAGAACTGAAGCTATGAGTACAAGAAGAAGAAGTAAAATTCAAATGCCCTGATATAAAGAGACACCCAAACAGAAAGTGACACGTGCTTACTGCTGATATAGTTAGAGGCTATAGTGTTCAACCAAAGTGGTCTCACCGATCTTCGAGACTAGCCTAGTGGCGAATGCATCCGAGAACCCGAGCGATGAGGCAAGAATACGTTGGCTGGATGGATTCTTCGGGGCAATAATAGAAGGAAATACTGAATCGCTAGCGGGCTGAAAGCAGAATGCCCGGTTCCATCAATGGAGCAACCACCCAAGATGGAACAAACTCCTACCTAGCCATCCGGGTATGCATATTCCGGTAGAATCTTCACTCACCCGTGAATTATCTCATCATCCCTAACTGAAACGAGAAGAGAATTACCAGGGTTCTTCACCACAAATCATGCTTGTTTTGAGTGTTGATTTGGTGCCAAAAGAAAAATTTTGCTATATGCACTGAGATAAATGATATCTTTCTGCTCACAAATCATGCTTGTAGCTCTCAAGACTAATTTAAAAGTACCTTAAAATCTTCGTGGATTTAAAGATTAAAGGGCAAGTAAGAACTCACTTATCAAAAGCTCCTCATTTTGGGCTTCTTCCAAAATAAAAATTAATCTTACATATCTTCATCCATACTAGTGAAAACTTTGATTCTGTATAACAACTATATAATTTTTCATACGGGAAAACAAATAAATTTAAATTCAACTTTTCTTATTGGTGTCTAAAACAAGGAAGCACATAGATAAATAAATAGAGAATCGGCATTTCCAGATACTATAAAAAATAGCTCACTGTGAAAACTCAAGAACAATGGGAAAATGGTCAAGAAATGCTTTTAATGCCAACTCTCGCATAAAAGAACCGAAGGAAGTAAAAGCATTATTTGCTACATTAGGAGAACACATCTACAACTTTCTCTCTTCTTGTTGGTTCACTAAGAAAGACTCAGTCTATTGTTGTCTAAGAGAATGAAGCAGGATATAATTTGATTTTTACAATCAATAGTTTAATCAATATGGATAAGAACTCCAACATTTTCTAATTTCCCTATAACATTGTCTATGGAACTAAAACATATGATGATTGTAGTTTGGGGGGGATACTGACATAGGTAATTATATAATTTTATGCTATATTCCAAAATATATTACCATTTGATTGCCTAATATAAAACAAGATGAGTAAAATAAAGGTCACAAAGAGTCACATACCAATCACCTATTCACTTTACTTCAGTGAAGTAGCCAAGGCAAAGCTCCTTCACAAGATTGTGCTGCTTGTCAAGACCTTGTCTCAAGTAGCAAAAAAATATATAAGCCTATGTCTGCCAAGAGTATTCTCTACATATAACACAAAATTAATGATATGTGCATAGAAAACCACTCTCTGAATCCAGATGTCATATTTTCGTGTCGAGGCCTTTAAAAAACTTCGCATCAAATGTCAAAATTAGTAATATTGTAATAAATTCCATTAATCAAAGTCAATTCGTAATTGCAAGCTGATAAAGTCTATTTAAAAATTTTATATGGTGAGAAGAAAACCTCTGTCATTCGAGCTTTAATTTGTTCACTACGAGGCCAAAACTTATTCTTGTAAAACTCATTTTATAAACTCCTTTAGGGGTGTAAGGATTAATTGGAAATGGATGCTATCTAATCGCAAATTTAGAAATGACTCTAAATCAAACTCGAAACACAAAATCGCAGTTAAGAAATAAGAAGAAAAAAACAGAGAAAGCATACCTAATAAATTAATCCTTTGATGAAGCTATTGCTTAGTCCATTTTTTTGCCTGTGAAGAACCCATGAAGTCTCGAACCGGGATATCAATTTGAATAAGCTTTTCGAGCCGCTTGAAAAAAAAATGTGTCAAACTTTTCCTCGAACTACAGGACCTTAAGTGAAGTGGACAAAAATAAAATTCCACAAAACCAAATCTAGTGGAACTACCAGATGTATTTCAAATAATTAGCTAAGTCCTGCCTCATATTTTTATTTCATCAAATTTTGAGAGCAACCGATAGAGTCCATTTTGAAATAGTAAAGAAGAGAAGATGAGAAAGATGAATCACATGCCATGAAAGTGGAAAGCCATTGACCTGGAAAGGTGGCATGATCATTCACATTTGACTTTAACCCCAAGCAGATCACATTTTGCTTAGAACTCCAACCAAGAAGTAATTAGTGCTTTTCGCACTTTCACTCTTTTGTAATCACAGATATGCCCGCCAAATGGCCGTCACCTAATATGAAGTTTTTTAAAAGATTTCAGGTAGTCATTTGTGAATTAAAAGGCATCGAAAAGGCTATTCTAGGATGTAGAGATGAGTCAACAATGGAAATAGGAAGGAGGCCAAATAAACCTTAATGACGTCATGGCGCCCGGGCAATGGAGTTAACGGCAGCCCCAAGAAGCATGACAACGTGAGCATCTTGGCCACAAGCATGCATTTTCCCGGCAACTTTACTTTTGTGCTCCCATTCCCCTACTTCCTGTAACATACATCCCAACCAAAACCCATAATTTCAAAACTCCAATTTCATTTTCACTTACCCATCCTCAAACCTAATTAACATTAAATACAGCCACCCTTATTTTATTTTATCTTTTTTCAAAGAAAGTGTAATTAAAAACAACCCAAAATGGGGGCGTGCTTGATTTGAGAGATCATAGTGTAATTTAGGCCTTGTAACAGTGGGGAATGGGTACCCCGTACACTCATAAAGCATAAATATTCCTACAGAGCTCTTCGTTTAACACAAGAGGATAGGGTGGCCACACCCATACATAATAAAACAAAATGCTTCAAGAAAATAATAAAATTTGAGTAAAGAGATTACAGTAAATCTTAAGAGAAAAAAAGATGATTGCCTTCTTTAAAGGCGCTCAAATATTTGCACTGAAGAAGAATCACGAATCAAGAATGAACAAAATGTGATAATGATGAAAAGACTGTTCGGAACTTTTAAAATAAATGGGTTTTAGAATTTCTGTGTGAATTTATATGGCAATGTTGATAATTTGTTTGAAACAAAATCTGTATTTAAAAAAAAAGGAATTGGATAGCATCCATGTTCGCTATGATGTGAACAAACGATTTAACCTCCTCTCATCAATTGCGCGCCCGCTTTCATAGCAAAGACGATTTCGAGTCAAACAATTCCAGTTCAAAGTCGCAACATCCACCATCTCTCTTTCTTCCATCGCAACACCCAATACTCAAATTGACACCATTCATAAACCCTAGATCTCTGTCACACAATATTTATTATTGCTTCCATCGGAGGCCAAGAAAATGTTTAAAGGATTAAAAACCTAAAAAAGTAATGCTAGATAAGAAAATGATAAGGAGTTTTCTTATTTTTCTTTGAAACTTTCAAAGACTAATAAAAAAGAGGAAAATTTTGATGCTACTACATAGGACGAAAGCTGGAAGAAGCATAGAAAGCGAGCAGGAGAGAGTGGAAATGAGGAGAGATCGAGCTCGAGCAAGAGCAAGAGCGAGAGCGGGAAAGATTTAGGGTTTGAGAGAGAATGTGTTTGTCCAAGTTTGGGGGGAAAATGAAAGTGGAAAAAGGTCTAGTGTGAATTTATATATGTTATACAACCTTGGGCGATAACAAAAATTTTATAACCTATAAATTTTTTTAGTGATATAACCTATAAATTGATTCATTAGAAAAAAAAAACTTTTACTTAGTTTAAGAAATTCTACCTTTGACTTTCTCTTCGAAAAATAAATAAATAAATAAATAAAAGAAGAAATTTATCTTCACTAAAATTTCATGGTCATTTCATTTATATCAATGTTTCTTTTCCAAAATCTAACATTCACAGGCAATTACTTTAAAAATAGATATATAAGTTATGATTGCCTATTGCATAAGCTTATAATGATAGATATCACATTAAGTCAATAATTTTTCTGTCAATAAAGGGCTTTTTTCTTGTAGTGTTAGTAGTGTGTATTGATGGCCCTTCTACTTGTTGGGCATGTGACACCCCGATCCCGGGGGTCCGTTGACCACCGTTAAACTGCGGAATACCTATGTCTCATATCGTGAAACCCATTCATGAGTAAAAATGGCCACTTGGGCCCATACATCAATACTCACCACACCCAACTAACTATATTACAATAGTTCAAGAGTTACATTACTCAACCAAAACATATATCAAAATTTAGAGTTGTAATACATGTTTTACAAAGAAAATGTCAAAGCCACAATCTGGCTTTCTTCTAAAAAGAGGCCTCTAGTGAGTGTCGTCCTCCCGTACACTCCCTGTACCTGAAATAATGATCCCTCGACAAGGTGAGCAATGCCCAGAGTGATAGTCTCCTTCATGGGTTACTCCCCACCTAAGTGCACATGTAATGGCAACCAAACACACTCAAGCAAATACATGATCTTACTTGAATGTCTACGCTCTGTCCTACGCCTCGAGTCTCACACTAACTCCCTCACGCATGCCTAAGCCAAATGTGAGAAAATACGCTTCAAAACAAAGGTTTTTGTTCTTAAACATACTACCGAGTTTCAAAGAAAATCTATTTAACAATCTCCCAGGTGGAATTGCTTCGTAATTCTTCCCTCAAATAAATATAAAGGTCCGCTCCGAGATGAACTCAAGTGGACAACTCTCTAAGGCAATTCTTCTGGAAAACTTTCCTTGAAATTCCTTTCACAACCATTTTCATTTTTCTTAATGTCATGCACTACACCTACCGCTCTAGGTGCCCGGTGTGGCATGAATGCATTATGCCATTCCAACAATTCATGCTAATATATTTCAAGGCATATATATTAACAAAAAATTAATTCATACATCATGTTATCTCAATTCATAGCACAATATCCAAATTAGAAGCCACATGGGCGTAATTAATTCAAGTAATTCATTTTGAATCACCCAAACAAATACACAACTCAATACACACAAATCACGTGAACAAGAAACTTAGGCTTCGGCAACTGCTCACGCCACACAGATTTTCTCACTCGTTCAAATATTTAGACCGAAACACGTCATCCAGGACTCAACAAATCCTCATCCACAAATGGCTCTAGCCAAAGAATAAACCAAGTAGGAGAAGACCTCTACCTCTGGAGTTATCAAACTCCATAAAATTCCAGGTCCACACGTAGCCCGCAGCCAGATCGCCTCATGCTTTCTCGCCCGACGAGAACCGAAGGTCCGTAAGCCGGGAAATCTAGATAGAAGTCACACTTTCTCTCTCTAAAACCAGTCTCTCTCACCGTCCGTTTCAAAGAAATGAGAAGATGAGGTCTTGTTTTGTCTTTATTTTTAATCTTTTCACTTAATTCCATTCGTCTTGTTTGATTTCAAAGCTTTTTCGACATACAATCGCTTTCATTCATCTCCATCCTCTCATCAATCATGCAACATGTGTTTCACTATGGCATATGTGTGGTGACTTTGTCATCACATGTCCTCTCACAAGCGCCAGCCATACTCGCACTCCAACACCCTGTTTTAAAATGTGAAATTTCACTATCCCTAATTCGACGTAAATTTGATGTAGCTAGATTTTTGCGAGACGATTCAACGCAAAATCCGTTTCATTATCCGAGACCAAAATTCATATTTTACGTGAATACCATTTTACCTTTTTTAAAATTAGAATTTTTCGCTCTCGATATAGTAAGTAACAATGGAGTTTTTATTGTTTTAGTAGAAATGATTTTTGTGAATTGAAAAGCCAATATTTTCACTTTTTCTGTCTAAACTTTTTTACAAATTTCAACAAATAAGTCGTGAAAATTCTTAAAAACAAATGTTTTTTAAGTTGAAAGTCGACAGCCTTTCACAGCAAGTCAAAAACAAACAATCCCAAGTCTTTTAGATTATAGGAGGTACAAATTAACACATGTTTAAGTTTCTCTTTATAAAATTCTTGTCAGCTTCCAATATGCTTAGTTCAATCATATCGTATGAAAAATTGTTAGAAAATTTGATGGCCAAACTTGTTGCTACAATAAAGTTTCATAGGTTCTTCAAAATTAATTCCAAGGTCACTCAAAATTATGTTTATTCAAGAATCTCACGTATTCAGTGTGTCACATAGCCTTGAATTCAGCTTTCTACACACTAACCTTAAATCGCCCTCGCTTTCTAAGTCACTAAGTTTAATAGGTGGGTGCTAAAACATGTTATATGAATTTCATGAACTCTCATCATTTTTTTCTTTTTAACCTATGATGTACATAATTCAAACCAACTTGATGTTTTCTATAGTGCAATAAAATTAGCTATACCAAAGAGAGATTAGGTTAGATTTATTTAATGAGTGATATGGGAGATATATAATATAGAAGGAATCCTCCACCTACCCACCATCCCGAAACCAAAATGGAAGAAAAAGAAGACATCTCCTATAATACTAATGAACCCTCAACATGCAGAAGCAGGAGTAATAAAGTAAAAGTATAGCTTTCTAATGCCCTTCAAATACAAGTTAAGATCAATGAATTTCAAATCTTTTAGGATTTTCAGTATGTGTTAGTTCCTTTTTCCTTTTTTTCTTTCTTTTTTTTTTTTTTTTTTTTGTTTGTTGCCGAATGACTTTAATGCAAACATTTGAATGAGAACCAATAAGATGTTAACTGCTTTCATGATGATATGTCTTTCTTTCTAAGGTTTACTTTGAGAATTATCTCTCCATAAATGTCGTGTTGTATGATATATGTTTCCTTTCTCTCAGGTGTTTAGATCAATTCCATTGCCACCGATTGTTCAAAGTAGTAAGAAGACCATTGAAAATAAATTATCTACCTCTTTCATAGTTCATCAATATTTAAACTCCATTGTGCTTTCAATATCGCACTTTGACCTTTGTCCACACTATTAGAATGCATTTATTTTTATGTTTTTTTTTCTTTTTTTGAAGACTCTAGTTTACCTCTCGTAAATTAATATTTATTAGTTTAGAATAACCCTCCACCTACCCACCACCAATAATACAAAAAATGGAAGAAAAGGAACAAAGAAGATGTTCTCCTTTAGTACTAATGAACCATAATATGGCAAAAGTAGGAGCTATTATAAGTATGGTTTTTAATGCCCCTAAACACAAGTTAAGGTCAACGGAATTTCAAATCTTTTTCTTTTACAATTTTCAAATGACTGAAAGGGTGTTAGTACCTTTTTCTTTTATTTTCTTTTTTGTTGTCGAATGACTTTAATGCAAACATTTAAATGAGAACCAACAAGATTTTAATTGCTTTAATGATTATATTTATTTCTTTGTGAGGTTTACTATTAAAATTATTTCTCTCCATAAATGTTGTAATGTACTAATTTGATATTTGTTTTCTGACTATGTGTGTCGACTAATTCCATTGCCACTTATTGTTCAAAGTAGTTAGAAAAACCATTGTAAATAGATTATTAGCCTCTCTTTCATAGTTTCTTATCAATATTTAGACTCCAATAGGCTTTCAATATATATATATATATATATATATATATATATATATATATCATAATTCACCTTTTGTTCGTATTTAGACATAATACATTTGTTTCTTTTTTTTTTTTTTTTGAAGAGTCTAGTTTACCTCTCTTTAATAAATATTTATCATTTCATAAATTAGGAATAGCTCTGGCCTTTCTCCAATTGATATAGTTTATATGATGGTGAGATGCTATATTTCAACCTAAATCAGTTACCTAGATAAATCATGATCCTGAGTACCGGATGTGCATTTATTTTTAAGTTACAAGGGAAAGTATTCAATTTAATTTTAGGATGCTAAACTCTATGCTCAAGATCCATCTGCTTCATAAAGAATATGAAAAAAATTTTACTTTTTTTTCATTTCAATTTTTATGGTAGATTTCTTTATTATTGAAGTCATGATTACCATGATCTTTAAGACTGGCTTCAACGGGCTCTCAGTCTGCCGTCTCCAGCAGAAACGGCCCGATTATACTCGCCTCACCAAAACCAAAGTGCATACCTCCCGCACGGAGAGTCTAAAGAGGCCGCACGGGAAAGCAAGGTCAAATCCTTCAAGGCATGTTTAAGGCGTCCTCGTCTGGGATTTCAAGTCCACTACCACATTCTACCCCCATATGGGAAGTTTGTTAATAATAAGCACCTAGAAGCATAAAATCCGCAAAAGTAATATTATCAGCGAATTTTCCAGCTTCCGAATCCCTTACTCCTCGGAGAGATAATCTTGTATAAGGGAAGGATAATCCCTGATAAGGAAGAATTAGTCTTTGATAAGGAACGAGAACTTTCGTTCCTAAAGAAAATGAGATTCTTTCCGGAGGAAAAAGTGGGGATTCTCCAAACCACCCTCTATAAATCAGGGGGATCTCCACGATGAAAGGTAATCAATCAAAATTGGTTGAATTTTCTTCTTCTTTCTCTCAATATTTTTGCTGACTTAATCATCAAAGAGGCAGCTGGCCCACCACCGCCGAATCGCCCTTTTTTTGTAGGTTTACATTACCCCGCTAATGCCTCGGAGGTCAGATGGTCGAGGAAGCGACAAGTATGTGGTAAACGAATAGAAAGCCTCCCTTATAGGCTACAAGAGCTTGGCTTCAATAACAGTCAAGTTGCCCTTCATCGCCTGAAGCTTTGCTGATCCCCCATTTCACGTCTCATTCACCCGAGGCAAGCGTAATGACGAGCATTCCGATGAAGGAATTGCCATAAGACCAATTCCTCAATTAGTGTCAGGACATGGAGAGAAAGCAAGAGGAATAAGCAAGACAGATGAAAGAGTTCCAAGGTTAGGCCAAGTGCTTACGGCGCAAGAACGACTAGCTACGAGCCTAGATCGAAAAAAGTCACAAGGTAGCATAAGATAACGGCCGCAATGTGCAACCGATCTCCCGTGACAAAGGGAAGGGGCCTGTCATTCCTAAAGACGTCGATACCCTAGCGGACGATGAGCTGTCCTCAGGCAGCTCCCCATCCTTGAATCTCTCGCCGACAAGAAATACTCGAGAGAGCACAAGGATCATGGTCTATGACAAGAGGCTCGTCCCACCTCGCCTCTGACGCTACATACGATGCATCTCACAAGGCAAGGAGAGAAGTAGGTAGAAGACAGTACTAGCTAGGTCCTGCCCCAAGGAACCCACAGGTGCTACCCTCAGGCACGTTACCACCGGTGTCGCCCGCGAATCCTACCTTTGGTAATAAAATAACCTTCTACGTACCGCCGTCGGCCCTCATTCGGAGACCCGATGACATGCTCAAGTCACCTCTAGGGCAACATATCCTTGATTACGAGTCGCCCCGTGGGTTTGCCATTCCAACTTTCACTCACGCCCGATGGCCTACCGACCCTATGATCACATGCTCCACTACATCAACAAAGTAAATGACATTGAACGCCGACAACAACCATCTGCTGCTCAAAGTATTCCCATCCGTTTCTTATGCAGGGCATGTGCTGCCCTCGATTCCACAGCCATGCTCTCTTAATTCAATAAACTCGTTCTATGAGCTTTAGGGTACATTCATCTCTTAGTATCTTTGTTCGATACTGCATAAGAGGAACATTAGCTCTTTGCAGACTATTCTAAAGTAGGAAGAAAAATCCATACGAGACTTCACAAGGAGGTTTGGGCAAGCCATCCAGCAAGTAGAGGCTTATAACAGGGATACAGTCCTTCAGAACTTCAAGAGAAGTTTCAAGCCTTCCACTCCTTTCTTCCACTCACTGTCTTTAGACCCACTGGCAACCACGGAATAATTATATAGAGGGGCAGATAGGTACTCAACGCTGGAAGATAATATCCGTGTAGCAACACAAACTGTCATGATTACAAGCAAGTCGACTGAAAGCAACAAGCCAGGGGGAAGAAGCCGTATGAGTCCAAGGAAGGTCAAAGCAGAAACTGAAAGCGATCCCTGATCAGTCACAGAAAAAGAGGGAGCCCCGCAGTTCACCCCCTTGAACATCTCATACGAGAGGCTACTACCTCTTATTCCTGATTTGCCAAATTTCAAGTGGCTTTCACTGATCTAGACGGCTCCCTCTCAAAGAAACCTATCCGTAGTGCAATTATCATAGAGATCATGGGCACGAGACCAACAAGTGTCAAAGCCTAAAGTTCTTGGTGGAAAGACTGATCAAAGCAAGGCACCTCAGAATGTATGTTAGGGAAGTTAATCGTGCGGGAACTGGGCCACCAAAGAAATAATTATAGTTGGCACACTGGTCCCGCAAAACTGTGACTAGCCATAAACTATATACTGGGAGGCCTGTCTGATTACCAGTATCAATCGAAGCACCAACAGAAGAAGCTCTTGAGAGCGGCCACAGTAAAGGCTTGGGTAAATGCTATCCACATAGGGGGTAGCCGTGAGGAAACCAAACCGATAGATGGCATCATATCCTTTCTTTCGATAAACCCGAACAGGGTCATTGTGCCCCATTATGATGCATTGGTACTCACCCTATGTATTAGCGGTTTTGATGTACAATGGATGTTGGTAGATTCGGCAATATGGATGTACTTTGTTGCATCTACTAGCCTTCAATCAGATGAAGCTTTCCTCAAGAATGCTTAACTCAGTCGGGCGAATCCTCTTTGGTTTCAATAACGCAACAACCACGACACTAGGAGATGTCACACTCCCTGTACAAACAAGACCAGTCACCCAACAGGTTTTGTTCTCAGTTGTCGAAGACTTGGGGCCATATAATGCCATAGTCGGACTTCGCTGTACTGATGAAGGTCAGTTCTTCCAACGCATCACCGATGGTCGTATTTAACCAACGTAGGGCAATTCGACCTTCTAAGCAATCAGCTGACCTCACGACATTGCTATCAACTATCCATATTGGAACAAAAAGGGGAGAAGAGCTCAGGAAGTCCTCCCTATGAAGATTACACCCCACGTAGCAACCGACAATCACGCCTCCGATCGCATGGGGTGAAGAACCCATTAGTCGTGGATCCCTTGGAGTCAATGACATTGGACGAGCCGGAGAAGCTCACATACGTCAGTTCTCTACTATCCAGTGAAGAAAATGAGTAGCTATAATGTGTATTGTTAAGAAACATAGACGTGTTCTTGGAATCCATTTCGGATATGATCACTTGCATCAATTCGATGTTGGCCCCTCTCACAAGCTGAATATTATCCCTCGACGAGCCAATTAAAACATAAATGATGCGTCTCCGCCCCCGGAGGATCACCGTAAAGTTGAGAAAAAGGTGGACAAATAATATCTTCTAAGAAGCGGGTTTTATTAGAGAGGTAAAAAAAAAAGTACCTCGAAAGGCTTGCTAATGTGGTGGTGGTTCTAAAGAAGGGCGGTAAGTGGAGAGTATGTATAGACTACACGGACCTCAACGAAGCATGCACAGCTTCCCTACGGGTGTATAGATGATTGTTGATGCCTCGTAGGGCATGGAATGTTGTCATCTCACGGATGCTTTCTGCGAAGATACCACCCAGTTCTCATGCACCTTGCACACGTGTAGAAAACCTTCATTACACTGCACAAGCTATACTGCTACAATGTAATGCCTTTTGGCTTGAAGAATTCCAGAGCGACTTATCAAAGGCTAGTGACTAATATATTTTGACCACTGATGGGCAAGACCATGGAAGTCTACATCGATGATGTGCTTGTCAAATCAAAGAACGCGTCGATCACTCGCGGCTACACAGTAAGAAACCTTTGAGGCTGCTGCTGAGATGGCATGAAACTGTTGATCCCTAAAGTGTGCGGTTAGGTTAATTGCAAGCAGTTTTTGGGCTTATGAGTAATGTAGAGAGGATGAATAGCTAATCTATTCATCTTAAAGGCATTATAGAATCTTAGACTCCTAGTGCGATGTGATTAATTCGGTAGGGTATTTCTAGCCATATCTTGTTTCTGGGCACTAATTAAAGCCATTTCACCACTCCATGCAAACTAACCAGCTGGAATAAAGTGCGACCCGAGCAATATCTTAGAACCACCAATTATGACTAGCCGACGGGTGATCATCTATGCTACGCGTAGTTTTAGATGTCTCAATAGTGCGGCTTTGTTCAAGAAGATGAAACCAAGCGAGACCATTATTCTTCATAAGAAAATCCCTATATGAGTGATAGGCCGAAAGCGTGATGTGTATATATGTACGCCTATGTGCCCAAGTGCACGCGTCGTATCAAGTAATATATTAATAACACAGAATGCGGATATCGATCCACACGAGGGGATAAGTCACGTCGAATCTGAGTTTGCTTTTGAATATTATGGATGTAGCTTTGGTATTGATTACTAATGCTGAACTTAAACTAAACTAATAAAACTCTTAGTGAATTCTTGTGATGTGAACAGAGTTTTCTCTTCTCCCCTGCCACTTTGATGGATTACTTCCTAGAGAAATTACTATTCAGTTTATTTACGACTTATTGATGACGGGGTGATCGTGCTTCGAGATACCCTCTCTCAGTGTATCAACTCTCTGCTAGTAGGGTTGAGTGTATCTCTACCTAATTCGATACTAAGAAGCGGCTTAAATGTTCTAACATAATGCTTCCTCGAAATTGGAATATCTCTATTTACCGAATTGACCGAGGGTTGCTCGATTCAGGTCCCTGGGCATCCTCATCTCTCGAATCTCGGATATCCAGCACAATCATGCCAATGTTGGCCAGACATCACCATGTAAATAAATCACATATATAGAGCATATACTAACATGTCATAAACAACTGAATAATATAAAATACGAATCTTTAATCCATGCAATCGTGACAGGGTTCAACATAACCCTAGATATGAATCTAGAACATACTAGACTTGGTTATAATTATAATCAATTAATAAAATGTCGCAGTCTTTGGAAAGAAAATCGATACAAAAGCAAGCATCTTACTCTTGTTGATACGGTTCGGCTAACGTCTTGCTCGTGCCCTCGGTCTGGTCCCTTTTTTCCAACAATGATGGAGGAAGAAATCGTGCGGCGTCAGCGGCGTTGCAACGTCGGCGTTGCCCGCTGTTGACTTCTATTTTGTTGATGACGTCGCGGCGTTCTTGCCGACTTCATGCCTCTGTTAAGTTGATTCCGATTACTATTATTCACGCAGAAATGAATCTCGGGCTATATAAATACGTCATTTATCCGTGGAAATAGCGCTAAAACCATAAGATGACGTGGGTATGGCATGAGTGTTTAGGCACTCATCACACCCCAAACCTTCTTGCTTGTCCCAAGCAAGAAGCCGATGGCCGGACACACCACACATACTATATCTGAAACCGAATCGTGATGCACGCGCTGTAAACGAGGAGGATCAAAATGGGTGACTCACACTCTTGCCTTTTGCTCGAATTTCGAGTTCGCAGGGTGTTCGGAGCTTTCAAAAGAATTAGATTGAACTACGATCACGGTTGACAAGGCGCCTCAACCTCCGAGGTATTCAATAGCCTTTCGAGGACCCGATGTGCATTGAATGAATGACTCTGGTGTATACCTTTGTTAAACCGCCCCCGAACTTGGGTTAAATACCCTGGATTGGGAGAATCTAACTACGGAAGGATGGAACGCACCGTTTTCATAACATACCTACTCATACTTGAAAACAAAACTAGTGCCCATAAGTTTATGCTAAGTGTTCATGTAGCGGGGGACCAGTTGGTGGCTCTCCCGGGATTGGTTAAGGGCGCGCGGGCATTGATTCCTGGGCGTCACCCCTCGAACGCTCAACTAAACCTAAGGGCCCTAAGGCGTGGGGAAACTTCCATCTTCATCCTGCAATGGGAAGTGAAGTCAATGACTCCAGCCGGTTGGCTCGGGGCATTGGGCTTTGAAGGCCCCTCTCCCAGTTTGTGCGGGTTCGGTGGAACATCCATGTATTCTATTCTATTTTTCTTTTCTTTTTTTCTTTTCTCTTTTTTTTTTTTTTTAATTTGAGGCTCGGCGGCAATCCTCTTTTATTCTGATTGTCCCATCTCTTTGGTGTTTCCCAGAGACTCCGGGGTTTGTTGAACTGAGTAGCCGAGCGGCGCTGGGCATACCACACAGGAGTCGTCAGGTGTGTAGACTGATAGGCTCGTTGGGAGTAATGTCTTGAGTATCGGAGATGATTCACTGCCTCCTACCTATTCAACCTAATTCGAGCATCTAACACATGATCACTTTCTTGAGGTTATTTGCTTTGTTTGTCCATGATGATAGTAGACTCGATCAAAGTGATCCTCGACTCAGGCTTGACATCACGCACACCTTCTTAAACACTTTAAACATAAACATATCCCTATCTTTGAGGACTCCCGAAGTAATTTGAAACAATAACAAACGGCAAGAAAAGATAATGGCCCTGCAAAACAAAAACATAAGCATAACTTCAAGACTCGGCATACTAAAATAAAACAAACATAAACTAAAACAAACTAAAGCGGGAATAAAGAAAATAACAATAACCCATCACAAAACATACAAACCGGGCAAAGCAGGTCACCACCCACACCCCTGCGCGAGTGTCCGGTGTCTCCCCATGGCTCTCAGGCTGGGATAGGGTGGAAACTTCTGGTGATCCAGGATGGGGTCTTCACGGTGGTATTCGGTGGTGGGCTGGTGGAGTCTTTGAGTGGTATTTGGGCTGGAGGAATTTGCTTCTTCTTTGGAAGAATAATTGGCTGGTTGGCCGGAATTTGTATGCATGTCGGCGAAGGGCCTCCATGTCCTGGGTGATGGGGACTGGTCTCTGTGTCTCATCCGAAAAGCGTCAAGCGGTCGGTGAGAGCGAGCAGGTCCCTCTAGATCGGAGTGTAGAATTTGGATGGGACACCTCGCGGGGAGTCGTTTGTGTTGTTGTTGATTGGAGTGAGTGGAGGGGCCCCCTTAAATGTCACCTGAGTCGCGGGGTCAGCAGACCTGACCGTGGAGCTCATCCTCGTCGGAGGTCATTGCTCGGTCGTATGTCCCCTCGGTCGTGGTACACCAGGTTTGTCAGCAGATATGGCCTTAATGGGGTGTATCCACGCCTCGTTGTTGTCCTCCCCAGGGCACCAGGCTCGTTGCATAAACCATTAGATGAAATGGGTGCCCCATATTCCTTTCACATCCGGTTATGGAGAGTAGCATCCTCGATGCCTGCCCGACATCAGATGGTATATCACGATAATGTCATAGTTGGTTGGGTAAGGGCACGGCGAGTCACTTCACACCGTTCGTCGTCGAGATGAGGCGAATGATGAAGTGATGCTGCACTTGGGAATATAGGCCAACAGCTTGGCCTTGAAGTGCACGGCGTGCCTCTTCACTATTTAGCTTCCACTTCGCCCGCTGGTCGACCGAATGACCTCGGGGTAGTCGGGCCGCTCATATAGCCGATCGAAAGGCTCAGGGGGGACTGGGTCGAGATTGTAGAATTGGTTGATAGACTGTGCGGAAAAGTCTACCAACACACCACGCACCCTGACCTTTTTGACGACATGGGAGGCGAGGTTGGCGTAGAATTCTCGTACCACACTCGTCGCAGCTGACAAGGTGGTTATAAAGTGCCCGCCATCCCTTGGGGTCGCAGAATGGTCTTACTAAAGAAATTGTCTGGTAGCGGTGGAAGCCCTTTTCCTTGATAAAGGACCTATTCTTGCATATGGTACCGAACCGATCGGCGGCACCTTCATTGACAAATTTGGTGATATCGAAGGTCAAAGTCGGGTCCTCACTGGCCCGACCCCTTTTTGTGGGTAACTTTTGGTGCTTTCCCGACATCGGCGTAGAGGGGCATGTCTAAATTACCTAAGCTCCTAGGGGTATAATGGGACCTAATGGCATCAAGGTGGTCACACCCAAATGGCCTAGACAATAGGTCGAGCACCTAGGGTGCACTATGGGAACTAAGACCGGAAAGGTGACAGGGAGGTGGACACAACCCCTAGGGCTATCTAAAGGACTCGCCGGCTCGAACTAGACCTAACAGTGAGAACTAAACCTAACAGGGGCGAGGACACCACTGCGTGGTGATGAAGGTGCGAGACAAGGACAGTGGAATGGTTGGAGTGGGGAAAGATTGGTGGTGGCAAAGGCGGCTAGGTGATCGGAGAGCGAAACAGTGGGCTCCGGCGGGTGTGTGTGTGGATTCCGGCAAGGGTGTGGGTGGTGGTGACGACAATGGAGGAGCAGTAGGGTTCAGGCAAGGAGGGATGAGGGTAAGATCAAAATAAGGTGGGTTTTGGCCTAAAATAGGGGCAACGTCGCGACGTTCGGGTACGACGTCGCGACGTTCCAGAGAGAGGAGCAGCCAACGTCGCGACGTTGAGATCCAACGTCGCGACGTTCCAGAGGAGCTAATTTCCAACGTCGCGACGTTGGAATCCAACGTCGCGACGTTCCAGAGACGGGCAAACTGACGTCGCGACGTTGAGAGCCAACGTCGCGACGTTACAGAGAAGGCCAAAATCTAAATTTCCATCAAGTCTCTAATGTATGAGAAAACCCCCCCTAGTGCAAGTGGTGACCCCTTTTAACTTCTAAGTGAGCTCGCCGTATCCTCCATGCATTCAGTTCAGCCCCGAAATGCATAATAAAAGAAAATCCCGATTATGGAAGAAGACAGAAAACCAAACCAGAATTAACACAAACAATAAAACATTAAACTAGGGAAAGAAAAAGTTCAAGAGAAGCTTGAGTTGCCTCCCAAGAAGCACTTTGTTTAATGTCGTTAGCTCGACGACCCTGAATCTAAATGTGCCCGGAAACCTAGGCTCATATGACTGCTCACTGCACTTCTTCTGGTGTGTTCAATGGAATGGTCTGCTTATTCACATGGAACTCGCCCCCAAAGTACGGCTTCAACCGTTGGGTGTTAACTTTGAATGTTCCTTTCTCTGGATAAGTAACTGCCACCCCTCCATGTTGAAAAATCATCATCAGAATGGTCCCGACCATCTCGACTTTAATTTCCTAGGAAACAGTTTGAGTCAGGAATTAAACAAGAGAACCTGTTGTCCCACATCGAATTCTTTCCTAACAATATGTTTATCGTGCCAGGCCTTCGTCTTTTCTTTGTATATGCTAGCATTCTCATAAGCTTCGTTCCAGAATTTGTCCAGTTCACTGAGCTGTAGCATTCGCTTCTCACCGGCTAATGTACTGTCCATGTTCAACTGCCGAGTTGCCTAGTAGGCTCGATGCTCCAATTCCACCGGCAGGTGGCATGCTTTTCCATAAACAATTCGAAAGGGCGACATACCCAATGGTGTTTTAAATGATGTTCGGTATGCCCAAAGTGCATCCTCAATCTTTTTCGACCAGTCCTTCCTGGAACTGTTAACTGTTTTCTCCATAATGGACTTGATTTCTCTCGACTCGACAATTTCCGCTTGCCCATTTAATCGTGGGTGATATGCGAGGGGATGTACCTGTCGCACTCCATACTTTTTCAAGACTTTGTCAATCATCTTATTGCGTAAATGAGTACCAAGTATCTCTGTAATCGTTGCTCGGGAGGTCAGAACCAAGGAATATGTGACTACGAAGAAATCAGCTACTACTCCGCATCATTAGTGCGGGTTGGTATTGCTTCAACCCACTTAGATACATAATCGACACAAGAAGATGTGTACAAAGATTATAAGACGGGGAAATGGTCCCATGAAATCCATCCCCTGATAAATCAAATGGGCTCTACTTCCGCACTGTATGCATGGGCGAATTGGGTCCTTCTAGAAATGCTCCCCATTCGCCGACATTTGTCGTGATGTGGATACGAACTCGATGAGCATATTTGAATAAGCCACGAGAGTTTGACAAAAGCACCTTGGCTGTCACACCGAAATGCCCTCCACATGGTAAAGTGTGCAAAGGGTCTGCATTACTATCTATTTCATCTTCAGCACACATCTCCTCGACATCACTTGGTCGCTGATAATGTTCAGATAGAATAGGTTCCTCCCAATAGTAGTGTTTCAAGTGTGCGAGAAACCTCTTTTTCTGTTGATAACTAAATTCGGGAGGGATCACCTTAGCTACCAAATAATTCCCGTAGTCTGCAAACCATGGAACCGCCCTTTTTTCTTCAATAGCTAAGATCTGCTCATCGGGGAAGTTGTCATTCACTTGGACCTCATCGCTTGCCCCTTCTAACCTTGATAAATGATCTGCAAATTGTCTCTCCGCTCCTTCTTATCTTTTAATCTCTACATCAAATTCTTGCAACAAGAGAACCCACCGGATTAGTCTGGGTTTGGCGTCCTTTTTAGTCATCAAGTATTTTATGGCGGAATGATCAGTGTGGACTACTACCTTGTTGTCAATCAAATAAGGCCTAAATTTGTCAAAAGCAAAGACAATGGCCAATAGTTCCTTTTCCGTAGTGGCGTAATTCAACTGAGCATCATTCAAGGTTCTGCTCGCATAGTAGATTACCTGGAATATTCTTTCTCTTTTCTGCCCTAGCACTGCTCCAATCGCATAATCACTTGCGTCACACATTAGCTCAAATGGAAAGGACCAATCTGGAGCTACTACAATAGGAGTCGATACCAATTTATCTTTCAACACTGAAAATGCGCGCATACACTGTGAATCAAACTCAAATGGGGTCCCTTGGACTAGTAGATTAGACAACGGTTTTGCAATCTAAGAAAAATCTTCGAATGACTTTAATGCAAACATTTAAATGAGAATCAATAAGATTTTAATTTCTTTCATGATTATATTTATTTCTTTGTAAGGTTTACTATTAAAATTATTTCTCTCCATAAATGTTGTAATGTACTAATTTGATAATTGTTTTCTGAATATGTGTGTCGAGATCAATTCCATTGCCACTTATTGCTCAAAGTAGTTAGAAAACCATCCTCTTTCATAGTTTATCAATATTTAGACTCCAATATGCTTTCAATATATATATATATATCATACTTTGACTCTTTGTTCAAACTATTACAATACATTTGTTTCTTATTATTATTATTTTTTAAAGAGTCTTGTTTACTCCTCTCTTTAATAAATATTTATCATTTTACAAATAGGGAATAGTCTGTCTTCTCTCCAATTGATATAGTTTATATGGAGGAAAGACAGCAATACTAACCTAAATCGTTACCTAGATAAAATTGAAGGATCTAGTGAGTACTGGATAGATTTATTTTTGGTTACAAGGGAAAGAGTTCAATTTTAATTTTAGGATGCTAAAACTCTATGTTCAAAGATCCATCTTGTCTACAAAGAATATGAAATTTTTTACTTTTTTTCATTTCCAATTTCTTATGGTAGGATTTTTATTATTGAAGTTGTTTGGTCACTTCATGATCTTTAAGATCCTACTCAACGGGCGGCCCATTCGGGGCTCGTGTTAAGAAATTGCCCCTATCCCATCAGCTACCAAAACCAAGGTATACTTCAAGATAGGAGAGTCTAAAGAGGCCACCTGGGAAAGCAAGGTTAAACTTTTCCAAGGCTTGCTTAAGGCAAATTGGTCCTGATTTCAAGTCCACTAACCTGGCCATTCTAATTCATATGGAATTTTGTTATGAATAAAGCACTCAGAAGCCGGAAAATCCACAAAAGCAATATTATTAGCAAAATGCTGCTTCCTAATCCCTTACTCCTCGGAGAGATAGTCCTTGACAAGGGAAGGATAATCCCTGATAAGGAAGAATTAGTCTTTGATAAGGAAAGAGAACTCTCGTTCCTAAAGAAAATGTGATTCTTTCTAGAGGAAAAAGGGGGGATTCTCCAAACCACCCTCTATAAATCAGGGGGGTCTCCACGACAAGAGGTAATCAATCAAAACTGGTTGAATTTTCTTCTTTCTTCTCTCCGTATTTTTGCTGACTTAATCATCCGAGAGGCAAATTGGCCCACCGCCACCGTGACGCCCTTTTTCAGGTTTACATCGCTACCGCGATACCCCTGGAGGTCGATGGCGAGGTAACAACAATTATTTGGGAAACGAATAGAAAGCCTTACTTATAGACTACAAGAGCTTGGCTTCAATAACTATCAAGTAGCCCTTGATCGCTTGAAGCTTTGTTGATCTCCCATTCTACGTCTCATTCAATTGAGGCAAGTGCAATGACGAACATTCCAATGAACCAATTGCTAGAAGACCAGTTCCTCCATTGGCGTCAAGATATGGAGAGAAAGAAAGAGGAACAAGCAAGACAGATGAAAGAGTTGCAAGGTTAGGCCAAGTGCTTACGGCGCGAGAACGACCAGCTACGAGCCCAGATTGAAAAAGTCGCAAGGAAGCACGAGATAACGACCGCAATGTGCAATCGATCTTCTGTGATAAAGAGAAGGGGCCCGTCGTTCCTAAAGACGTTGATACCCCAGAAGACGATGAGCTGTCCTCCGGCAGCTCCCCATCCCTGAATCTCTTGTCGACAAGAAATACTCGAGAGAGAGCACAAGAATCAGATCGCACAAAAGGCCTTCACCTCACCCTGCCTTCAGTGACACCATTAGTGGTGCATCTCTTAAGCCACGGAGAGAAGTAGGCAGAAGACAGTATCGACTAGGTCCTACCCCGAGGAACCCACCGATACTACCCTTAGGCATGTTACCACCAGCACCGCCCACACATCCTACCTTTGGTACAGAGCCAACCTTCTATGTACCGTTGTTGGCCATCATTCGAAGACCCGATGACATGCTCTCGTCACCCCTAAGGCAACACATCCTTGATTACAAGCTGCCCCGTGGGTTTGCCATTCCAAATTTCACCATGTTCGATGTCCCAGTTGACCCCTATGATCACATGCTCCACTATAATCATGTAACACATCAACGACAACAACCGTCTTCTCGTTCCAAAGTATTCTAACTAGCTTTGCTGTGGCCTGCACTAGCCCGGTTCCACAAGCTCTTTCTTAATTCAATAAACTCGCTCTAAGATTAGTACATTCATTCTTTAGTATCTTTGTATGGTACAGAAGAAGAGGAACATTAGCTCTTTGTAGACTATTCTAAAGTAGGAAGAGGAATCCATACGAGACTTCACAAGGAGGTTCGGGCAATCCATCCAACAGGTAGAGGCTTATAGTATGGATACAACCCTTCGTAATCCCTCAAGAGAAGCTTCAGCTCTTACCTACTCCGTCTTGACTCCACTAGGCAACCATGGAATAATTATACAAACTGGAAAATAGGTACTCAATGCTAGAACACAATATCCGTGCAGCAACACAAACTGTCATGAATACAATCAAGCCGACTAAGAGTAAGCGATCACGTGATCAATCACATAAAAAGAGGGAGCCCCGCAGTTCACCCCCTTGAACATCTCATACGAGAGGCTACTGCCCCTCATTCGCGACTTGCCAAATTTCAAGTGGCTTGCACAGATCCAGACAGATCCCTCCTAGAGAAACCTATCCGTGCGGTGCAATTATCATAGAGATCATGGGCATGAGATCAACAATTGTCAAAGCTTAAAGTTCTTAGTGGAAAGACTGATCAAAGCAAGGCACCTCAGAAGGTATGTCAAGGAAGTTAATCACTGTGGTGGGAACTGGCCACCAATGGGACAGAACATACCGAGTGGCTATCCCACTCAAAACCGTAATTGCTTACAAAATATATACTAGGAGGGCTTGTTTGATTACCGCATCAATCAAAGGCCAATGTATTAGCTCTGAGAGTGGCTACAAAGGCCCGTAAATGCTATCCACAAAGGAGGTAGCCATGACGAAACCAAGCCGATAGATGGCCTCATATCTTTTCCTTCGGTAAACCCGAATAAGGTCATTGTGCCCCATTATGATGCACTGGTACTCACCCTATGTATTAGCGGTTTTGATGTGCACAGGTGCTTGTAGATCTTGGCAACGCCGGAAGACTTGTTGCAACTACTAGCCTTTAACTGGATGGTTTCCTAGGAATGCCTAACTCCAATCTAAAGGACCTGCTCAATAGTACAACAACCATGACACTAGAAGACGTCACGCTCCCTGTATAAGAAGACTTGAGGCCTTACAATGCCATAGTAGGCCGAACCTGGCTGTACTCAATAAAGGTCGTCCCTTCAACATATCACCAGATGGTCAGTTATTTGACCAACGTGAGGCAAGTTGACCTTCGGCTGAAGCATTAGCCGTGACAAGAAGCATATCAACTATCCGTACTTTAAAAAGAAATGGGAGAAGAGCTCAAGAAGTCCTCCCCATGAATATCACACCCCTGCGTAGCAACCACAGTTCGCCACCTAGGTTAGGGTGGAAGGGAAGAACCCATTAGCTGTGGATCCCCTACAGTTAGTGACGCTGACAGTCGGAGAAGTTCATACACGTTTCTCTACTATCCGTGAAAAGCAAAAATAGTACTATAACGCGCATTCTTAAGAAACATATAGGTGTTCGCCCGAATCACTCGCATATGATCGTAATCAACCCGATACCACAAGCTGAATATTATCCCCGCGCCAAACTTAGTAAGACAGAAATGAGGCGTTTCCACTGATCACCGTCGATTATCTGCATGTGGACAATCTCTAAGAGCAGTTTTATCATAGAGGTAAGCAATTCGAATGGCTAACCAATGGTGGTGGTTCCAAAGAAGGCGTATGGAGAGTATGTGACTTACATGGACCTCAATGAAGCATGTCACCTACCACGTATAGACCAGATCGTTGATGCCACAGCTGGGCATGGAATGCGGTCATCTCTGGATGCTTTATATAGATACCACCAGATTCCCATGCACCCGCCTGATGCAGAGAAAACGACCTTCTTTACACCTAACAAGCTATACTGCTAAAATGTAATGCCTTTTGGCTTGAAGAATGCCAGAGCGACTTATCAGAGGTTGGTGACCAAGATATTTCGAATTAATCAATTTTTCAGGCAAGACCATGGAAGTTCCACATCGACGATATGCTCGGTTTTAAACTATTGCACGCGCGATCACCCCAGCACCTGTAAGAAACCTTTGAGCTGCTACTCACGCACGACATGAAACTCAATCCCCTAAAGTGTGCATTCAGAGTTAGAACAAGAAAGTTTTTAAGCTTTATGGTGACGCATAGATGGATAGAGGCTAATGCTATTCAGCTTAGAGCTGTCATAGAATCTCAGACTCTTACCTCCAGAAAATGAGTGCAGTAATTGATTGGTTGGTCGACAGCTCTCAGGCGGTTCATATATCTTGTTTTACCAACCAATTAAAGTCGTTTTTCACCACTCTAAAGGGAGCCAAATTGATTGGTTGGAATAAGGAATGCAACCAGGCTTTCATGGCAATCAAGCAATATCCCATCGAAACACCAATTTTGGCTAGCCCCGAAGTAAGTGATACGCTCTATCTTTACCTAGCAGTTTCAGATGTCTCAGTAAGTGCAGTTTTGTTCAAAGAATATGAGAATCGAAAGCAGAGACCAATATTATTCATAAGAAAATCCCTAATGAGGTAGAAACTAGATATACTCGTCTCAAGCATGCAAAGGTTGGCTCTTCAGGCAACTAAAAAAACTTCGCCTCACTTCCAAACACACCCTATCACGTTGACTAATCTTCCCTTATAAGCACCACATAACCCGATTTGTCAAGAAGGATACTCTTTGTAATATCGAGCTGTTTAGGCTCGTATCCATTACAAACCCCGCTTAGCAATAAAAGGACAAATATTGGCATATGTTTTAGTAGAAATCCCCCAACATGACGTGGACTTAGGTAATGTCGACTCGTGGATCCTTAATATGGATGGTGCTTCCTAGTAAACAGGAGTCGGTGTTGGCTCAGAATCTCAAAGTTCTAACCGAGAGAATAAAGCAAAATATGCGGGTTAGACTTCCCCTGTCCAATAATGACATAGAACACGGCTAATCCTAGCCGGTATAGATCTCGTAATCTCCATATCCTCAAAAAAGATCATCATACGAAGTGAATCCCAACTGGTAGTACGACAGGTAAATAAGGAATACGAAACACGGGACCAGCGCATGACCAAGTATGTATTCCTGGTTAAGCTTCCGATCAGAGCTTGCGGGCTTGAAAACGGAGCATATTCCGAGTGGCTCAAACAAAAAGGCTAACTCTTAGCAAAGAAAGGGGGCTACATCCCTACCAACCAAAGAAATAATGCTCCTCCCATGTTTATTACTACCGACCACACTACTCGCCAACCAAGTAAACGAGATAAAAGAAGCATGTCCCTCTTGGATGACTCCAATAGTCCGTTACTTGAGCTCGGGAGAACTCTCGAATAGTACGGTCGAAGCCCATAAGATTTAGGTTCAGGTGGCTCGATTCTCCCTTGTGAACGGGCAGTTGTATAAACGGTCTCTAGATCGTATCTTAAATGCCTCAACACGCCAGGGCAAGATGCATCAAGTAAACCCACGAAGGAATTATGGAAACCACCCAGCGACGTAATCCTTAGCAATACAGACCTACACCTAAGGCTACTACTAGCCAACCATGAGGGCATATGCAACCCGGGCCATGTCGTGAGAAATGATAGTTGCTAACGACGAGCCCCCATCCAAGGGTGCCTGGGCTGAATATGACAACCATAACGAGCTCCTCATTCTTTCCCAACAGGAAATTGATATAGTTGGATCACTCATCACCGCTTCAAAAGATCAAGAAGCTTAATATTGGTAACAACAGTTATTTTAGCAATGTGGGTAGAAGTCAAGCCTTCGCTTCCACTCAACTAGACAGACTCCAATGCCTAGAATGCTAATGCCATGCATTCAAGAGGTATTACTAATAAAATTTCTTTGAAAGTATTATTATCAATAAAGATCGTCTTTACAATATTTTGAAATTTCAAAAATTCCTCTTTCTCTAAATACCAGACATATTCTTAAGTTTGTCGGCACTTCAAAAGACCGATGTGGCTTTCAAATTACCGGGCACTTTACAAGATCGTAGATGTGGCCTCCAAGCCCAAGGTTTCACTTTCATAAAGAATGTGGATGTGATCTGGCTTGATGGCACTCAAAAGATTAATGTGGGCTTTTAGTCTGCTAGCACTTTCAAAAGACCAAATGTGGCTCCAATCCTGCTGGCACTTTCATAAGACCATATGTGGATCTAAGCCTACTGGCACTTTTAAAAGACTAGATGTGGCTCCAAGCCTACTGGCACTTTCATAAGACCAGATGTGGCTCTTATCCTGATAGCACTTTCACAAGACTAGATATGGCTCTAAGCCTATTGGCACTTTAAAAAAACCAGATGTAACTCTTAGCCTATTGACACTTTCAAAACCGTATGTGGCTCTAGCCCACCGGGCACTTCTCAAAAGACTGCATGTGGCCCAAGCCTATTGGAAATTTCATAAGGCCAAACTATGGCTCTAGCTTGCTAGCACTTATAAAAGACCAGATGTGGCTCTTAGCCTGCTGACACTTACAAAAGACCAAATGTGGTTCTTAGCCTGGTGACACATTCAAAAAACCAGATGTGGTTCTTAACCCCATTGCACTTCAAAAGCACTAGAGCGTGGCCTAGCCCCGCTAGCACTTTCAAAAGACTAGACAAGGCTTTTAGCCTATTGGCAATTCTAAAAAGAGAAACTTGACAATGCCTCCCACCTACTGGTACCCGACCAAGCCCTTCGGTGGTCCTTGGCCTATTAGCTACAACTATACCAAAATGGTGCTCATCACTAGCACAAGGGCGAACCCTACCAGCTCCTAACTTAACATTGGTGTCCTAAAGCTACCATCCTAACCAAGAATTGATAAAAGGGGTTGCACAATGAAATGAATCAATGGCTTAAGTAAACTAGAAATTATAAGAGCGTCAATGGCGTCGGGATGAGAAATAAAAGTAAGTAATAGAAGAAGTAAACAAAAAAGGTGTATTTCCTTAAAGAGCCAATGGCATCCTTACAAAAAGAAAAATTACAAAATTAGGATGGAAAGAGAGGAACTAGAGTTTGCTATGGTCCTCGACGGTAACAGTCTCCATGGGTTCCTTAGCCACTTTGTTCGGAGGTGCTTCGGTTGCTATGGCCTCGGCGGCCGCTTAGACAAGGGGGCACCCGAGGTTCACAAAGAACTCAAGAGGTAGCAGGTTAGCGGAGTCAGGCATACCTTCTGGGACCTCTGATCATCTCCACGTATGTTGTGTTTGAATACATAACACCCGTACGCATAAGCAAAGATCACCTCCAAAGCCTTCTAGTACTCTTCCTCCAAAGCCTCTTTGTCCTTAACCACCTGAGAATGGAGAAAGGACACCTCATCTTTTGTCGTCCTGAGCTTTAGCAGGAGAGATGTCCGCTCATCCTTCAAAGCAAGGCCCCAAACCCACCTTTACGCTCTCGCCTCCTCCGCACCGCTGTGGCTTCGGACCCTAGCCAGATCCTCCTCCTCCCTTGCCCTGGAATCGCTTGTTGCACTGGCCGCCAAGCGAATCACTTGGGCCTCTTGTTTGACCTCATCTCTTTCCTTCTCCATCCGTCCAATCTTCTCCCTACCAACTTTAGCCTCTAGCTCCCAGTGCTTCAATCTGGACTTTGCCTTGGTCAGGGAAGCGTTCAAAGCCTTGTGCTTGGAGACGACCGATTGAGCATAGAGCCGCAACATCTCAACATCGTCTAGTCAGGATTAGAATTCCCTATGCTGGCAAGCCATGTTACAAAGGGCAGTCACAACTTGGAAAAGATGAGATGTTAGAAGAAAATTGCAAAATTAACAATCAGATATTAAAAATCAAAACTTAGCAACTCAACCGACTGGTGAAAATTGTGATTGTGGATGAGCATCGTGTCTTCGACCATGCACTGAAAAGTCTCCCTATCCAGGTAGCTAATAAATGAGATGTAATACTGCTTAAAACGAGCCACTGTCGGCACCTAGAGAAGAGTCGGGTAGAGGTAGCGCATGTGCTTAATTGAAGACTCCATCTTGTTGAAAGGGATCTAACGATGATTTCTTGAGTGCTCTTCAGGCCAAGAGCCACTATGTCAACCGAGGATGGATTTCACTCTGCGGAGGAACATACGAGCTTAGCGCACTGGTCGTGCATCCTTGACTTGTGTAAGGGTCGACGCTCAGAGCGTGGACAAGAACAATCTGAGCAACGACTACTTAACGGAGCGCCCTCCGATGAACTCCTTCCAATACCCGTATCCGGCCGGATCCCACCCTCCGCTGCAATGCCTCTCAAGAAGCACCTTAGGGGGCATCCTCCAAAGCCGGCTGTGCATTGAAGGCTCGGTCTAGGGAGTCCACATTAATTATCGTTGGGCCCTCTAGGCCTTTCATCCTGGCCGGACAAATTTGTGACGCCTTTCCTTAAGTGTTTAGGAGCCTAAGCGCCTCCCCCGAACGAGCCGCCGCTGTGCATCCCTGCACAGATGGAAACAAGGCTAGACATCTTAACCTTCTCCTCCTCAGTTGATTCGCTAACTCTCATATTCATCTAGTCCATGAACCCCTCCAATCCAATGCCGACAGCCTTCGCTTGCCCAGTCCTCTTTTTCTTTTTCTTTTTTGCCGCCTAGGGGACGGGATTGGGAGCATAAACGGCCAAAGGTAGAGGATGTGGCTGGACAAAGGGTTTTGGAGCGACCTCTGCCTAGGAACACCACTTGGCAATGATTTTAGAATATCTGCAAGAAAAAAGTGCTTACCCTTGATGCACCTCACAGCAGGTGTTTCTTTTTAAAAAATGATTTATAAAAACAAAGACTATGTAGGAAGGGACTAACGCCTGTAACTTCTATAGATTCTTCATTGCATAAGGAGCCGTGGATTGCAGACTCTCTCTATGATCTCAAGCAGCCAACAGATGTGATCCAGCCTCACCTTTTCCACCTAGTTGACCAGCTGGCCTCGCTTGCGCCTATCTGCAAATCATAAAGAAAATAGGTATGTCAATACACCCACAACCTAGGGAAATATGAGACATATTAAAATAGGAATGAAGACAAACCTGGAATGAAAGGATCAATCGTGATCAAATGAATCCTCGGAGAGCCAGTGTCCTACCACTAGTCCTTAACGACGACTTTCGCTTGCTGGGGAGCTGTGAGCCCCGTTACAAATTGCAATTGGGACTGTGGGTCACATGGATAGTGGCCTCCAATCATTAAGCTTCAAAGTGTAATGAAATAGATCCTCACTCAGTGAGATATCCAGCTAGGTCGAGAGAGTTCAAAGACACGCAATATATCAAAATCCTAAAATGTTCGGATGAATGAGTGCAGAGGTGCCAGAGTGAAACGAAGGAACTACTTCACCAAGAATGGAATGAGGAGGCGGCTTCCAACAAAGAAACTACCCCGTAAAGTAGGACTCCGCATTACCTACCTCTCCTATAATTGAGGTAGCTTACACCGTCTCGAAGTCTCCACTGATTTCGATAGAAATTTGGTTGTATAACCTCAGTTCCTCTGCAAACATGGTAGCAACTAGACTGCTTGCAGTAGGCATTTCCCTAAGAGTACCCTTCCTACACCCATCCTAAATGGTCGAAACCTCTTTATGACCTCTTGCCATTCTACAGGAAAAAAAAAAAAAGGAGAAGAAGGAGTCAACTTGATGTCCACAAAGCAAGAAAACCCCTCGAAAGGAAAAAGAAATCTCCCCTGAGACTTACAACCCTCTAGGGACAAAACCTAAAAGAACGAATCAAAAACCCAAAACCTTCAAGTAAACCAATAGGACGCTCCAACAACAAAGACACTCAACAAAACAGTGACAAAAGGTTTAAGTTACAAACATTCACATGAAAATCAAAAGTCGTCGAAGCGTCGAGAGTCTCCAATGGCTCCTTTAAAAGGGAAGTTTGCAGAAGCGTAGAGGAAGGTGAAATTCAAGAACCAAAAAGCTCTTAAGAAGATGTAAAAGAAACTACACTTAAAACCACTACCCTTATTTATAGGGGTAGGGCATCATCGAGAGTATTAAATGTGCCGTCAGAACAAGATGCGCAGGATGCATATTGGGAGATGTACATCTCCCATGCTCCTTAAACACATGTGAGCATCACCTCCAAATGCATTTAATGTGCTAATCATTTCTCCCAAACCTTTCCTAAACATCCAACATTTGAAAACAACAATATTTTCCCCTAACTGAAACAACTCAAAAACTCCAGCAGGAAAAGGGGAGGCATTGTGAGTACCATGATCTTTAAGATCCGTGGGCCCGAGGCCGTTTGGCCTGTGTTAAGAAACGGTCCGATTCCACTCGCCTCACCAAAACTAGGTGGACACTTCCTAAACAGAATAGTCTAAAGAGGCCGCTTAGGAAAGCAAGGCCAATATTTTCCAAGGCTTACTTAAGGCGGTCCATCTAGGATTTTGGGGCCACTACCAATATTCTAACTTCATATGGAAATTCCAATTCCATATGGGGAAGTTTGTTATGAATAAGCACCTGTGGCTTTAAAATCCAAGCAGTGCCAATATTCTTAGCGACTTTCCAGCTTCCGAATCCTCGACTTAGAGAGATGTAATCCAGATAAGTGAAGGATAATCCCTAAAAAGGAAGAATTAGTCTTTGATAAGGAAAGAGAACTTTCGTTATTAAAGAAAAGGAGATTATTTCCGGAGGAAAAAACTGGGATTCTCCAAACCACCCTCTAGAAATCAGGGGGATCTCCACGACGAGAGGTAATCAATCAAAACTGGTTGAATTTTCTTCTTCCATCTCTCCGTATTTTTGCTGACATAGTCATCGGAGAGGCAGCCGATTCACCGCCGTCAGATCACCCTTTTTGCGTTTACATCAGACGATGCCCCAAGGTCAAACGATCGAGGTAACGACAGAAGTTAATGATCGAATAACTCATTTGTAGAAAAGGAACTATGTATATTCTACCTAGCTTACAAGTAATCTTACTTTGATGTTGCCCTAAATTTTATCTTATTGTATATTTTGTATCTATCTCAGACATTAGATCCCTCCATGAGTGTTTTCTCTAACATTTTAAATCAAATTTATGTTGTAGAAAACAAGAAGGGAACCTAAGAGCTAAAGTTCATCACACAACATTGTTGAAGACATAATCTTTCAGTTGGTAAATTCTCTCTAAGTTGAAAACTTCAAGAATTGATCTAAGAAATTTTCTTGTTCACATTAGAGGATGTTTTAACCATGACCTATAATATAGTAGGTTTTAGCTTGTTACTATTCTAGATTTATTAGTTGACGTCTTAGTATCTAATCTTTCTATACCTACTTTATAATATTATATAAATCAACAACTATGTTTCTAGTTTTTTCTCTAAATTGAAATTAATATTATGTGTCTCAATTACTATTTAGTCGATAGATTAGGCATTAGAACCATCAATTGCAACATATAGGGGATGTTGATGTAAATTCTCAGTCATCGAGATTTTCTTCAACGTAAAATTGAATATCATTGGAAAAGCTTACAATGTTTATGCTTCTTAGAAAAGTGAAATTGGCAAGGATTTAAATTTCTTATCCTTATTTCCTGAGAGATTTTAATTTGGGAATATATTTCAGCTTATATAACATTGTGATATATTATTCAAGCACATAGTTTTTTATTATTATCATCTTAATTTACTTCATTTTCTAGTCTCCATCTATGCAGTTGAATTCATTCATTTTTCTCGTCATCTTTTTTAGTTTAATTCCATGCTTCGGGGAAGAAAGTCTATAGGAAGAGTTGGTAAATTATAAATATAAGGGAAGTAATTAAATACATGTGTGAAAGTTTTACATGTTAAATCATTAGCATATTTCTATCATACAAAGATAAAATTAGGAATAGTGATGATATTTCTAATTTAATTTTGAGATCTATCAGAGTGGAAATAATTTTGAGTAGGTAGATGGATCATAAGGTGAAATTGAAATTTTGTTTAATTTTCATCTTTTGTTTACTTTATGTATGGAAAATATATATAATTGTGAATCTTTAGAGAGTTTGTTGCATCATCTCTATTAGAATTTTATGTAGTTGAGATATTTGTAGTTAATAGAAAATTGGTTGCATGGATCTTGTTTTGTATTACTCAAACAAGCCTCTTCCATCAAAGATGTTACAATTATATAATATAGTCTTCACATAGGTAGAAAGTGGTATGTACAAAGTTGTCATAATATGCTCTTTATATGTCCTTTATGTGGACTATTCATTGCCATAATGATTTAGTCAATTAGGCAACCTCCTCCAATCCTAGGAACTTATGGATAACAACCCATTTGGTATATTGATTTCTACTGATAGTCTCTATCACACATTGACCTACTAAGGAATCACCCACTCCATTCTTATATTTTGCATTCCTCAAGGTCAAGCTAAAGATTTTTAATAGCATTACTCAATTATAGAAATAAAATTTTATTTCTTGTTGCAAACCCTTATCAATTCAAACATTTGGGTTGCATCCCTTACCAGGTATGACATATATATGACTTATCTCTTGTTCCATAGAGTTCCAAACTCAAGACATGATTTAAGAATTTTCTTCATCAGTACTCATGATAAACCATAAATTATCCTTGCTCACTATGCATGGGTATGAGATAGCTCAATTTCACACTTTCCTTGAGACAAGTCTTTACCAATTGTGACCCCTCTAAATTAGTTCCCTCATTGAGTCCTTATTCCATACGTTTGAGGGATCTTACTATGTCTAGAATTCAACAAGTGTTGATTGTTGGATTTTGACCTGGATCAATATTGAAGAATTAAGTCTGGCGTTTGAAATCATGAGGGAGTAAAGGCCGGAGGTTAGAAAAAATAAAATAATGACAATGAGTGCCTAATTTGAGCAAAAAATTTTTACAAAAGGTCAAAACTAATGGAATATTAGGAAAATTTGCTAGTGATAAACCCTACTACAATACTCAAATAACAAAGAAAGAAGTAATAAAATAAAGAAGAGAATTGGCTAGCTATGCTGCTCGACTAAATGTGTAACAAGGTTTATCAGGCCCTCGTTAGTCAAATAATAAAATTGGTACTTAAATAAAAATGTGTTACCAAAAGTAAGAAATATGGGAGTCTTATTTACTTTTAAAACACTAACATTATAATAACATTAATAGGTTTAATTGCTAGTCTTTACTAAAAGGAAATTATGAATACTTTAATTGGTAAGAAGAAAAAATGCTATAAAAGAAAAAATGTTACATAAAATTTCTCATTTTTTCTTAAGGTGGGAAATATAATATTCTCATATTTCTAATTTTCTTCCGATTTTTTCCAGACGATAGCAAAAATCTTTCAATTCTATATCCTTTTTCCACAAGATTTTTAGGAATAAACATAGTCTTAAGATTTATTTCAATAGTCAATCATGGTAACCGCAACATTGTTTCTAGTTTATGTCAACTATTCATAAATAATTAATAATGATTAAATATGTTATTTTGAATTGATTTACTTTGTCAAAAAATAAATATTGTTTCTAATAGCTCAAGAGCTAAATGGTGTTATGTTGTGAAGCTTCTCTTACCTTTGTTGGAAACAACATATATTTGCCTAGTGAATTTTTCGCAAATATCTACGACGAGTTTAGAAAGAAATCAGGGTATAACTAATTTAGGGAAAGTTTAAGCAAATCAAATCTGGAAATTGAGGAGAGATCTGTTTTTACTTACCTTTGGCAAGGTGATATTCTACCCTTACAAATATGGTATGGCTTGAAGAACAAGGATGGACATCGGATCTCTTGGAATATTGAAATACAAGGGCTTCGTGCGATTATAAGTATAGGTTACGTTCTACAGTTCAGCATAGATTTGAAAAGGTGATCGACCAGAAGGCACAAGGGAGATTGATTAGAAGCTATCCATAGTTGGAGAAGAGTAATAGGTACTCGCTCTTGTTCATGATGGTGAGCAAATGACATTTCTATTGAGAAGAAGTGATTGCTGTGTAGTGTGCCCGCGATGGTTTGCAAAAGGAAATAAGGGGAATTTATCTCCATGTTTCACTGTGAGAGAATTAAGAGAAGATGGTAGTGAAAAAGGGGGAGCCTTATCTCTCACAAGACCAATGTGTAACATAATTAATACATAGTGAAATCCTTTACATCTAGGCCCAACCCTACGGACTTAGGCAATTTCCGAACCACATTACCAATCTTATGTCTCTATGTATGTATGTTTACCTATTTAACTATTACCAGAATCTGGTTATCCTTCTATTTATCATTATCTCGTGATGCATATCATGACAGAAACATCCGTGAATCACTATGCATGAAACAATCCTGTTGTTTCCATTGGTATTAGAGCATATCACTCTAAGACATTGAGGAAGATATGTAGTATCATTGAATGTTTACCTCTGAAAGCCAGATGAATCTCTTGAAGGAAGGAGGTTCGGTTGTCCGTCCACCACCGTTGGATGGGACTAACCATGACTACTAGAAAGCTTGTATTGTGCAAGGCTCATCAAATCCACGGTAACAACCGGCATGGAAAGTTGTCTTCATTGGTTGGTCTCCTCCCACAAAGGAAGACCAATCAGGTAAAGAAGTGCCCAAGAGAGAACTTGAATGGACAATTGAAGAAGATATGGAGTCCTCTAACAATTGGAAGGCAATGAATATTATTTTCAATGGGGTGAGCTTGATGCAGTTCAAAAGTATATCAGCCAAGGAGACCTGGGACATCCTTCAAATTAAGTTCGGGCGGAGAAATGTCAGAAGGAAATCAAGATAGAACCCTTTATCTCTAACTTTTGAGAACCTCCTGATGGAGAAAAATTATCGATTAACCAACATCAAGCCAGATAAGTGATATATCAAATGAGTCATTCATCACGGGGAGAAGATCTTAAGAAAAGCTCATACGAAAGTTTTTGCAGACTCTTCCTAAAAGGTTTGCTTACAAGGCCGCAACCATTGGAAAAGCAAAAAATCTTGAAACCATGAAGCTCGAAGAACTGATAGGATCTCTTCGAACCTTTAAGATGGAACTTGAGGAGTATAAAAAATTAAGGAGGAAAACGATTGCCTTCCAAGTCAAACCACAGTTGACCGAAAGTGAATAAGGAGTTGATTTGGTAGAATCTATGGCGCTCTTAACAAAAAATTTCAACCAGGTAGCGAGGAAGATGAACAGAAGAATAAAAGGTAATTTTCAACCAAAAATCATGACCCCTGTTCCTAACCTTTTTGCTGCTTCTTAGAAATTCACAAACTCCTTGGTGGGAACTTCGACCAGAAGAACAAATCCAAGGAAATTCAGTGTAGAGAATGTGAAGGCTCTCCAGAGACGCTTTGCTTTAAGGCCTCCGTGAGACGCTGGGTCGGGTTTCCTCCTCAAATCATACACCTGACCGCACCTCCGTGAGGGCGCTAGCACAGGGGGGCATCTAGCCCCAACATAGGACTCTGAAGGAAGGCTAGCAGCATAATCAAGCCCCTTGTCCATGACCTCCGACCGATCTACGCAAGGCCCAACAAAGGTGATGTTGGCATAGTTAGGCCTCCCATCTAGGACACCTGATAGATCAACACATACATCATCTTTAAAAACACAATATCCATTAACAACGAATAGCTGTAGATACCTCTGAAAGCCTCCCTCCATAATCTCTCCACCTTCGTCAGACTATGGACGTGGGTAAGGAAAGAAATCACAATAGTGAAAAGAGGCTTTGTGTAACAGAAGAGGAATCTATTGGCAACTTCATAAACTTCGGAGGTTCAACCCCATATATATAGTGGTGGAACCTCAGAATACGCATTAAATAAACCATTGAGACATCACATGTCATTAACACATTGGAACATATGCGCATTAATAATCTACAATTCTCCATACTGAGGTCCCTTAAACACATTTTTCCTCGACTGTAGTGCCACGATCCTCCAAATGAAGAAAATGGGCATTGTGAGTACCGTAGCCTTTGGGCCAAGACCCGCTAATCAAGAGGCCCAACACCCGCACAGGCCCACTACCTGGCCTGCCACATAAAGTGGCCCAAGGCAGCCCATTATATTAAAACCACACGAGAGCCAACCACACGGTACAGTCCTAGAACCCGTCTAGGGTCTTGAGTCCCCCACCCGGCCATCCTACCGCATACGGGTGGTTAGATAAAAATGAATATGTTATGAGGAAATTACGTGATTTATAGGATATTTATCTACTATTCAAACTAAATCCGATATGCCTCGAAAACATTAATCCTTAACAAGAGAGAATTGGTCTTTGATAAGGAGAGAGAGATCTTATCACCAATATCATGAGATTATCTTTCCAAAAATCAAGGAGAATTAGTCTTAGATAAGGAAAAAGAGATCTCATCACAAAAATTATAGGATTATCTTTCCTAAAATAAAAGACAAATTGGAGTATAAAACAAGAACTCCCCACCGAGGGAAAGGTAGGCAACCCTAACTATCGTATTTCCTTTTTCTTCTTCTCCATCCCTTTTGCTGACTTAAGCATCGAAGAGGCGGCCGGTGTCCCCCTTTTTTGTAGGTTTATATCGCGCCATTGATGCCCCGGAGGATGGACGAACTAGGTTACGACAATAATGGAACCAATCTTGATTCCATAAGTAAAATAGTGATGGAAATACGTGCACATAGATCCTTCTAAATGAAAGAAAATAAAAGATTTTAATTCCTTTAAAAACTGCATAATCTCATTGTAGAAATATTTAAGTACAAATCAAACCGCATACTTCCACTTCCACTTGCATTATCCTTTCTTCAAATATATACCAACAAACAAGAATTGAACATCATTAGAATTATGCTGGATAATACGATTGTTTGAGAATTATAAATATCTTAGAAATGAAAAGGCCTTGTGTGAAAGATTACTATGGTAAATCACTCAAATCAATCAAACGTCATCATCACTGATTATTTTAATTGTCTTCTAATGCTTCCTCCACACACGAATTCGTCACTGTCATCGTTGTGGTATTTATGTGGAAATGGTACTAAGTGTGGATCATTACTTCCATTCCAAAAAGAGACAAATTAGAGATACAAATTGGATGATTACTTGCCAAGAGGATGATTTCTTCCTTCTAAAAAGAAATGCCCCTTATATTATATTTATATTAAGTATAATACTTTCCATATGATTAGGGGTTTCGATGTTTTCTCCTCCTTCTTCCCTTTGTAGACATAGGATAGAAGATTTTAAAGGGAAACATTAATATTATAAAAATTTACTAAATATTAAATGATCTTTATAAAGTAAGAAAAAATTCAGTTGTAAATAAATTTGTCCTTTGTTTATTAAGCATTTTTTTAAAGAAAAAATGTAAGAAGTTCTTGAAGTAAATTTACCTAAATGCAAACATGAATTATTGTTTGCTAAGAATACTATTCGCTTCTACAAGTTAGAAGAACAATTTTATGAAGTAGTTCTTAAAATATAACAAATCTCAGCTTAAGATGCGTATGAGTTCTTTGATTGAACCAAATATATACCTAAAACTGTTCAAAAAATTTATACTAGAATTAGTATAAATCTAGGATGGATAGACACTACATCATTATACAACAATTAGACGCTTGGTTATAAGGTTTAATCTACTCTTAAAGTTTTTGGGTCCAACTATTCCTAACTATGTCGTGACAATAATACTTATGCCCCTATCACAACTAAATTCATATGTAGGCAAACAGGGGGTTAACGTTGCTGCATGGCACCTCACAGATGATTTACCAGTTCATTAAACACAAAAATTATTTTGACAACATGCCCTTACATCTAACCTCTAGACCACCGATACTCCCTCTCTCCCTGCATCAATCCAAATTTTGTTCGGGGCCTCTTCCTCTTAAACCCTAATCAAATCCTAAGATCTGTGCTTCTTTTTGGTTCCTTAATGTAACCAAACAGAGAACCAAACCTGGACCAACTTCAACCCTCCATTCTTTTCCTCTTCCATAGTTTCAATAGCCAAACAGAGACTAAAGCACACAATCTAAATGATAAAATCTCATTTTTATCAGTAGCATAAATACCGCGTAACCCATTATTTGTTTTCATTGTTTGAATTTGTAATATCCCCTATCTGAGAATTCATGAATCATTGAGATAATATAGCTTCATGGAGATAATATAGCCTTCGTCTCTTGCAATTTTCTTCCGTGATTAATATAGCCTTTGCAAGATACTTTTTATCACTCTATTCCATATTGGTAAGCAACTGAATAAAATGTCTACTAAAGAAGGCTTGCGTATGTCCAAACTGGGACTATTATTATTTTGTCTTAATCGATTAATTCCTTGTCCTAGCTAGGGATATAATGCCTAGGGAAACTTCCGAACAAGAAATCTTGTTAGCCAGGTATGATTTTAACAGCTCGCAGGATAATTGGTTTCCGGTAATGGCTTACTCCAATAATTTTTGTGGACTATGATGCACATGTTCAACACCAGTAGTACACTCAAAGTCGGTTTGATTAATATAGTTTTTTCCATTTTAAGCACTCCCCGTCATAATAAGGGCTGGAAATGAATCCAAAGTATTCGGTTAAAAATTGACAGAGGTAAATCGGCTTTCAGCTTTACAATTTTTTTGGCAGTATACCTAGTCATTTGGTTAGAGGGTAATGCTTTTTTCAAAAAGAGAAGTATATAAACCCATAGCTTCTTGCCTATCTTTGAATAATTATTATGAAAATTTTATCCGAAAGAATTCAAAAGGGTTGAGGGGAAAGGGGTGTTTCTAATAAGAATAAATATTCTTTTAAAGATCATTTATTATTATTTGCTATGCTTATCAAGTCTTACTAGCTAATATTTGATTGTTTGAAAATATAGGAAATAGATTCTCATTGGTTTTAATCAAATTTATAGAAAATTTTACGAGCCAATAACATTGAACTAGAATTTAACCATGTTTGGTACTACTTATGAGTTGGTAGTTAGATTTGGAATAGGATGGACTAGTGTTGAACTGCAGTAAAATCATGTTTTGCAGAATGGGGTGGGCAAGACAATGGAAAATATGGTAGAGGGAGTTTAACTCTGGGGTGAGGCCTCCACTTTGGCCCCTCACCTTCCTTGCAATTCTTTGTCATACAAATTAAGAATGCATCACAACAACTTAGGACTCAACATTATTCGACTCTTGAATTTTAAGTTTATTTTTCATTGGTGGTTAGGATGCTAGGGCACCTTACCAAAGTGTCTTCATGCATCTTGATCTTTCCATAAAAGTGGTTAGCTAGGCACATAAAAATTTCCTGCCAACAAGGGTGCTGGAATTCTCGTTAGTAGTTAATTAAGTTATTTTTCCCATTAATTTGGTGTGACTGAACTATTGTATTTGTTTGATTTATAAGTGTGAAAGACTCTTCGGAGTCAACCAACTGTGCATGGACCTATCCTCTGTGTGTGTGTTTTTTTTATGGGTATCCTCTATGTGTGTTTTTTCAATAACTAATCATATATAACATAAATAAAAGGCGTAATTATAATTTTTAGATATACTATAATAGTTTTATGAAATATAAAATAAATTTTATATACACTATAGATGGATGACAAGTTAAACAATTTTCCTATTAGTTCTAATGAATGACATAAATACTACTTATACTTTTAGGATATAAAAGAAGTTGAGTCCTAATAGAAGAATATGATAAAACTTTATAAAGTTTTACTGCACAAGCTACTTTATATAATTTGATTAAAATTATTGGAAAATATAAAGATAATGAAAGAATTCACCTTTATTTTTAATTATAGTAAAGAAGTTCATAAATACATTTGTAACATAAACCTTTAATAAGAAATTGCACTTATATTAAATTAATAATCAATAATATATATTATGGATTTAAATATATTTTCCTTTGGAATTTTATTTATTTATATTTTATACAATTGGACATAAATATTTTATTCATAATATTTCTAATATATTTAGATAAATATTTACGAGCCAAATATTTCTAAGCCTAAAGTTTGGAATCAAAAGGAACTCTTATCCATGATTAATTACTCCTTGGAGAGAGAGAGAAATAGAGTTGTCTTTGAGGATATGGTTTTTTCTAAATAGAATGAAGCTTATCCTTGTTGTTTTTAATTTCTAGGCCAAAGCAACTCCCAACGTGGAGTGTGTTTTAATCCGAGAATGCCTTGGCAAATTACATGATGTGTTAGTTGGGCCCCGCTTGCGCCGGGCCTATTAAGAGTGGGTTTGAAGCCTAAAGGTCGTCACATACTCACACTAAATTCAAATGAAAATTCTTTTGATACTCATTGTAAAAAATAACCCTAACTTCTAATATAGTATTTAGCAATAAGACCAAGTTTTTAATATCAGAATATTTAACTTTTATTTCTCTATATTATTTATCAGTAGAAATATGTCACATGTATTCATCCATATCTCATATTAAGATTCATAGTTTTTGAGGCTCGGACCCATATATTTACCTTTTCTTTATTGAGATTATTTGGTGCGTTGAGGGTGAAACTGTCATCCCCAACTTTGAAAAGTTGAGCTGTTAAAGGACTCTAGAATGCTGAAAATACATTTTGAGAAAGGCAAGTCCTAGATAGTCATCAAGCAATTTTGCCAGTATTGATGCTTCAAGGTCTTTGCAAGAACTGGAAATGATGTGGGTAAAGAAAAAGAAACTGTCACAAGGAGAAATACTTCTTCATCCCGGGAGCCGAGGAGAAATACCTACAGAATATTCGTTGTGAGCCCTTTAATTATGGGAAATTTGCAACTGGAAGTGGTAGTGATTCTCCCACATTGTAAACAGAATGTATTGGTCCTGGAAAAGGTCAGAAAATTAAGCCTTGTGCTTTCACAATATTTGCTGCTCCTCCTGGTCAAGTTTCATGCATTAAGGCTTTTACAGCAGATTTACTAAACATAAGGTCAGAAATCAATTAATCTTACCTAAAATGACTAGTAACTGAATGTTCAAAGTTAAACCAAAATGACAATCCAGAAGAGTTTGGTCATCACAGACAACAAGAGTAATCAAAAATGACTAAAGATGGGACTACACAAATATAAGGTTATTGAGGATACCCCCATGGCTTCTTGTACAACAACAGTGTATCACAAAGGAAAATTAAAAATGGAAAAGTTAGCATTGTCCATCAGACTACATTTAAACCTCTAGTTTACTCTTCTCATGTATTTCCTGATAATTCTGCAGAGACTAAAAAAGAGAGTTACACAAAGGTTACCGGTTAAAGCAAAACTGCTTTCAAGTAAATAATAAGAATAAAGAATCTAACAAGATATGAAGATTGTGTTTGGTCATATATTTCCTTATACTTTTCCTCCCTATTTTCTTTTCCTTGCATTTTCTCTCAGATTTTCCAAGAAACCAAACATAACCAAGATGCCAGAAAAACAAAAGGATTCAAAGCAGATTGTGAATTTCTTCTGCTATATTTAGATTTGTCAGATAGGAAACAAAAAGATGATATGTTGATGAGCGAGGAAATCACCTGAGCAAGCTTGGCAATCTTTTGTTTCCATTTTATAGAAACACCAATCTGCTTTTGTGTCTGAGGAATATCATCACATGGTCTTTTGATGCTAGCACAACTCGGTGAGTCGCCTTCCGGTTATATCCTTAAAATTGTCCTTAGACAATTGCTTCCTTCAAACGTGGTTTAGAAACACTCAAAACCGATTCCTTCACTTTATTTTTGATTTTCTTACAAACAGGCCTCTTGCATCACCATGGAGAGAGCTCCATTTTCTCTACAGAACAGTTTTCTTGATGTTTCTTGCTTATTATGACTCAATAAGCCAGAAAATTCCGAGCAGTGTGAGTCTGTTGGTCTCAATATCCCAGCCCATATTGGACTACCATGGGAGAGGATGATAATGGAATGGCCCAAGAAGCTGGCATTGAATCCGCGAATCTCTTTCTATAAAATCTTCAAGGATTTTCCGCTGTAGAAAAAAATTAATACATCAGGAGTCAATTATATGGCTGAGGCACATCAAAGTGCATCTTCGCTACTGAGGGCTATGTGCAGTCAGGCAATCTATAGTTGCCCCTTCTTGGTATTTTAGGAGGAAAATATGTTTTCTTCATCGTTAAAGAACTCAAATCTTCAATGTCTTGTATTTGTAATAAAACTCATCTTAGTTTAATATTACTTGTAGTTAAAATTAAAACTGGTGTTAAAAAATTTTATACAAAAAGTTAAAAAATAACCAAGGTTTTAGATCCATAAACCAGTATTAGTTTCTAGATCTAAAAAACTTAACTTTTAATGACTAGGATTACTATTTCACTCCCAAGAGAACATAACTTGAACAACACAAGTTTTCGGTTTGGAGCTTTATAAGCCCCAATCTGACAGCTGGTAAAAAAATATAACAATAAATAGGTAAACGACATAGAAAATTTCTTTTAAACTTACTCTTCAAACCATGATTCCTGCAGCAATCATGTAACAAATAAAATGAGGATTCAACAGCTTTAGAATTAAATTGAAAAGATGAAAAATAAGAAGAAAAAGAGAGATGGTTATTTACATATATATAATAGAAACTTGATGGGCTTGTATTACGAAGGATTACTTTGCTAAATTATTGATTCAATCAACTATCGTCATCATTTCTACAGGACTGCACTCTTCATCGTCATCATCATCCACATACTCATTTTCACATGTCATCCCTTCCAAAGTTGAGTAGTATATTCCTTTAGAGACTGTTCTCAGCACAAAGATCTACACTCAAAGGAAAGGATCTGGGGTATGATGAAAGGAGGGACTAGTGGATAGGGGATCAAAGTATGGTTTCTTCCTTCGCCCCGCAGAAATAGGGAAGTTCTTGATTTTGCAAAGCGGTGGTTTATCCCCTCCTCCTAGCAAGAGAAAAAACTAGGGTTTGATTTCAATGAGGTTGATTTCCTCCTCTCTGTAAAACCAGGGTTTGGATTGCAAAGATGTTTATTTCTCCCTCTCCACCCACGGGCACAAAGGTACAAAGAGGCAAAAAAACTAGGATTTGATTGCAAAGAGAGGTTATTGATTTCACCCCACTCCTCCCACAAGAAAGAAACTAGGCTTGGATCCCAAAAAAAATTGGCTTTCTCTCCCTCCTCCCACAAAAAGAGACACTAAATTGCTTGCAAAGTGAGCCCTCCCTTCCCACAAAGAGAGAAACTAGGGTCTAGATCAAGGAATTCTCCTCCTCTGTTAAGAGAAACTAGGTTTGATTGTATGGAAGATGATTTTTCCCCCACAACTCTAAAACAAAGAATGCGCCTCACACTTGTACCATCTATGCATTATGCAGTATCATACTGAATATATAAGTAGTAAGACTCTTGAGAAAATTAGGGTTATAAGGCGTTTTTTTCCTTCTTGAACTTAGCAAACCCTAAAATTTTTGCAGATAAAATACTAAATCTCTATATTTTCACTTTTTCTATTTTTTGAAGGAAAAAATCTAAAAATATTGTCCAAAGATATTTTTAGACCTATTTTTAATTTTTAAAATAAGTAAACAACTAGGCCTTTACTTTCTAGGAAATTAAATAATAAATTTACTAAGCAATAGTTTGTGTTCCCTGTCTCGTATATAGAAGCCAATATCAAATGATATCTCAGTTTACTCTTACATAGGATTATAAATTGATTCTTGCCAACAAAAATAAATAAAATAAGTGAAGAATTCTAAGAAAGGGAAATGTAGGAGATTCTATATATACAAATTATACAAATTTTTGATCAAATTTCATATGAGATGGAAAAAATTCAATAATCTCATTCCCACTTGTTTAAGGTAGTTTCAAATGATTGAGTAGGAAGCTTCTTTATTAGAATATCAACCAACTAAGGTGGTGTTTGTTTTTTTTACTTAATGCTTAATAGAACTTTTTTTGAGCTTAATGCTGAATAGTACTTAATAGCGGCCAAGTATTAAGAAGTTTGTTTTTTGGGCCAATTTTGTAGTGAGTAGATGGCACCCGGACGGATTATTTTTATTTCTCACCCCGCTCTTCCAATGAGACATGTTTGGTTTAATTATACCTGGTTTTTAGTAGGTTTGAGTTTATTTTCTCAAATCCGAGATTTGGACGCAGTTCGTATTGTTACTTCCGCCTCGTCCTCAGATTATATTTTAAAATAATTTTTATTATTTTATTTTATAGTTTAATATAAATAATACTAGAATGTTTTTTAATAAATAATTTATAAAAATTATAATATTTTTTATTAAGTAAATATATTAATTTTAATATAATAAAAACAAAACAAATATAAAAAATAAAAAATAAACCAAAAATGAAATAAATGTGGACAGTTTGGGAATTTTATCATCCCCGTCCCATTTAATTTTTAAATGAGACAAGTTTGAGAATTGAAAAAAATAAACGAGCCAGGTCGGAATGGGCCTGCCTCCCTCCTAAACCTCCCTGTCATCCCAAGACGACACGGCCTCTACTTGTTGGGCATGCAACACCCCGATCCCGGGGGTCCGTTGACCACCGTCAAACTCCGGAATACCTATGTCTCATATCGTGAAACCCATTCATGAGTAAAAATGGCCACTTGGGCCCATACATCAATACTCACCAATAATCTAACCAAATCTTCATATTACAATAGTTCAAGAGTTATCATTACATTACCTAATCAAAACATATATCAAAATTTCCTGAGTTCTAACACATGTTTTATTAAAGAAAATGTCGTGCCATAATCCTGCTTTCTTCAAAAAGAGAAAGGGGCCTCTAGTGAGCGCCGTCCTCCTGTACACTCCCTGTACCTGAAATAATGATCCTCGACAAGGTGAGCAATGCCCAGTAGTGATGATCTCCCTACGGGTTACCCCCACTCATGCATGTGAAGTGGCAACCAAACACACTCAAGAAAATACATGATCCCATTTGAATGTCTACATGCCCAATCCCATGTCTCGAGTCCTCACTCAAACTCCTCACATGCCTTAAACCAAATGTGAGAAAAATACAATAAAACATAAAGGTTTTTGCTTAAAACATACTACCGAAGTTTCGTAAAATTTATCACAACAACCCTCCGAGGTGAATTGGCTGGGTACCAAATGTAGCCTCATGGGGTCCGGCCCGAGATGAATTGCTGGACAACCTCCAAGCAAATTCTTCTGAAAATCTTCGAAATTCCTTTCACAACCATTTTCATTTTTCTTTCATGTCATGCACTACACTCTACCGCTCTGTGGTGCCCCTTGCACAGATATGGAATGCATTATGTCATTTAAATAATTCATGCTGCTAATATATTTTGGCATGCATATTAACAAAATGAATTACATACAATTCATAGTAATACATCCAAATTAGCTCACATGGGCTAATTAACAATTCAAGCAATTCATTTTGAATCACCCAAACAACACACACAAAATCAATATCACAAATCACTAAATGCAAGAAACCCTAGGCTCAAAATTCGTCAGACGGCCACAATAGGGATTTCACTCTGCCCAAATATTTTGAGACCGAAAACACCCATCCAGCCTCAACAAACTCTATCCATTAAAATGGCTCTAGCCAAAGAATAAACTAAGTAGGAGAAGACTCCCTACCTCTTTGAAAAATATCGAACTCCATTGTGGACCTGTCCACGTGATAGCCCTGCAGCAGAGATCAACTTTGTTTCGCCCAATAGAACCAAGGTCCAAAAGCCGGGAAATCTAGATAGAAGTCACACTTTCTCTCTCTAAAACTAGTCTCTCCCCCCTCACTGTCCGTTTCCAGCAAATGGAGAAGATGAGGTCTTGTTTTGTCCTTATTTTTAATCTTTTCACTTAATTCCATCCTTGTCCTTTAGTTTGATTTTTAAAAGCTTTTTGACACATGGTTTAATCTAAGCCATTCATCTCCATCCTCTCACTAATCATGCAACACGTGTCGCATGGGTACATGTAGTAGGTGACTTTTGTCACATCACATGATCCACAAGCCGCCATACACGCACCAATACCTATGTCAAAATGCAGCCCCCACTTATTCCGAACAAACAAAATTTGGATGTAGTAGCTAGATTTTCTTGAGACGATTCAGCGGTAAAATCCGTTTAGATCATCAGAATCTCAAAAATTCGATTTTGATCGAAATTACCATTTTACCCTTTTGAGAAAACTACAAGAATTTTTCGGGTTTCTGAGCGACAATGGAGTTTCTTTGTTTTAGTAGAAAATGACTTTTTATGAATAGAAAAAGCCAAATATTTTCACTTTTTCTGTTCAGAACTTTTTTTAAAAATTTCAACAATAAGTCGTGAAAATTTTAAAAAACAAACAGCTTAAGTTGAAAGATGAATAGCTTTCAGTAGTAAGTCAAAACACAAACAATCCCTAAGTCTTTGTAGATTATAGGGAGGTACAAATTAACACATGTTTAAGTTTCTCTTTTATAAAATTTTTGTCAGCTTCCACATGCTTAGTTCAATCATATTGCATGAAAAATTGTTAGAAAATTGATGGCTAAACTTGTTGCTACAATAGAGTTTCATAGGTTCTTCAAAATTAATTCCCAAGGTCACTCGAATTATGTTTTATTTAAGTCTCACGTATTCTTACAGTGTGTCATAGCCTTGGTCGACTTTCTACACTAAATCGAAATCGCTTCTGCTTTTTCTAAGTCACTAAGTTTAATAGTAGTGCTAAAAACATATTGTTATATGAATTTTCATGAACCTCGGCTATTTTTCTTTTTTAACCTGCTAGTGCACATAATTCAACCAACTTGGATGTTTGCTATGGTGCAGTAAAGTCGCGCTATACCGGTAGAATTAGGTTAGTGTTATTTAAAATGAGAGTGATATGGAGATGTGTCACGATAGAACCCTCCACACACCCACCATCACAAACCAAAAATGGAAGAAGAAAAAAAAGAAGATAGTCTCTGCAATACTAATGAACCTCGACATGGCAGAAGCAGGAGTAATATAAGTAAAAGTATAGCTTTCTAATGCCCTCAAATACAAGTTAAGATCAATGGAATTTCAAATCTTTTTCTTTTAGGATTTTCAAAAGGGTGTTAGTTCCTTTTTCTTTTTCTTTCTTTTTTTTTTTTTTTTTGTTTTGTTGCCAAATGACTTTAATGCAAACATTTGAATGGCAGAACCTTAGATATTAGCTGCTTTCTGTGATGATATGTCTTTCTTTCTAAGGTTTACTTTGAGAATTATCTCTCCATAAATGTCGTGTTGTATGATATATGTTTCCTTTAAATGTGAGATCAATTCCATTGCCACTTGATTGTTAGTAGTAAAGACCATTGAAAATAAATTATCTCTCTTCATAGTTCATCAATATTTAAACTCCCTTTGTGCTTTCAATATCATGATTTTGACCTTTTGTCCACACTATTAGAATGCATTTATTTTATGTTTTTTTTTTTTTTTTTGAAGACTCTAGTTTACCTCTCGTTAATTAATATTTATTAGTTTAGAATAACCCTCCACCTACCCACCACCAAGAATACAAAAAATGGAAGAAAAGGAACAAAGAAGATGTTCTCCTTTAGTACTAATGAACCATAATATGGCAGAAGTAGGAGCTATTATAAGTATGGCTTTCTAATGCCCTCAAACACAAGTTAAGGTCAATGGAATTTCAAATCTTTTTCTTTTACAATTTTCAAATGACTGAAAGGGTGTTAGTACCTTTTTCTTTTATTTTCTTTTTTGTTGTCGAATGACTTTAATAGAACCAACAAGATTTTAATTGCTTTAATGATTATATTTATTTCTTTGTGAGGTTTACTATTAAAATTATTTCTCTCCATAAATGTTGTAATGTACTAATTTGATATTTGTTTTCTGACTGTGTGTCGAGACTAATTCCATTGCCACTTATTGTTCAAAGTAGTTAGAAAACCATTGTAAATAGATTATTAGCCTCTTTCATAGTTTATCAATATTTAGACTCCAATATGCTTTCAATACATATATATTCAAAGTAGTTAGAAAACCATTGTAAATAGATTATTAGCCTCTTTCATAGTTTATCAATATTTAGACTCCAATAGGCTTTCAATATATATATATATATATCACAATTTTGACCTTTTGTTCAGACGATTACAATACATTTGTTTCTTTTTTTTTTCTTTTTTTTTTTGAAGAGTTTAGTTTACCTCTCTTTAATAAATATTTATCATTTCATAAATTTAAGAGATAGTCGGTCTTCTCAATTGATATAGACATGGAGGAGAGATATGATACTAACCCTAAATCGTTACCTAGATAAAATTGAAGGATCCAGTGAGTACTGGACAGATTTATTTTTGGTTACAAGGGAAAGAGTTCAATTTTAAGTTTAGGATGCTAAAACTCTATGTTCAGCATCCATCTTGCTCCATAAAGAATATGAAAAAATTTTACTTTTTTTTCATTTCCAATTTTTATGGTAGGATTTTTATTATTGAAGTTGTGATTACCATGATCTTTAAGATCTGCTTCTCAATGGGCCTTGGGCCCGTTTGGCCTGTGCTAAGAAACGGCCCGATTATACTCGCCTCACGAAACCCCGATGGACACTTCCCGGACAGAGAGTGCAAGGGCCGGCATGGGGGAAAGCAAGGTGAGCTTTTCAGGCTTGCTTAAGGCGGTGAGTACGGGATTTCGGTCGGTCATTCTACCCCATAGTTTGTTAATAATAAGCACCTAGAAGCATAAAATCCGCAAAAGCAATATTATCAGCGAATTTTCCAGCTTCCGAATCCCTTACTCCTCGGAGAGATAATCTTGTATAAGGGAAAGATAATCCATGATAAGGAAGAATTGGTTTTTGATAAAGAAAGAGAACATTCGTTCCTAAAGAAAATGAGATTCTTCGGGAGGGAAAAAGTGGGGATTCTCCAAACCACCCTACATCGTCGGGGGGGATCTCCACGATGAAAGGTATCAATCAAGTGGTTGAATTTTCTTCTTCTTTCTCTCAATATTTTTGCTGACTTAATCATCGAAGGCGGTGGCCCCTCCTGCTTGAATCGCCCTTTTTGGAGTTTGCTTTATATAGCTAATGCCTCGGAGGTCGGATGGTGGGAAGCTGACAGAGTATGTGATAAGCGAATGAAAGCCTCCCCTTATAGGCTACAAGAGCTTGGCTTCAATAGCGTCAGTAGCCGCTTCGCCGCACGACTTTGATCCCGTTCCACGTCTCATTCACCTGGGGCAAGGCGTAATGTAGTGATGGCATTCGGTGAAGAATTGGCAGACCAATTCCTCAATTTGGTGGGACATGGAGAGAAAGCAGAGGAATAAGCAGGAAGGCAGATGAAAGAGTTCAAGGTTGGGCCAAGTGCTTTACGGCGCGCAGACGACCCGACTACGAGCTAGATCAGAAAAAAGTCACAAGGTAGCATATGAATACTTGACGCGATGTGTACTTAGATCTCCGTGACAAAGGGAAGGGTCATGTCGTTCCTAAAGACGTCGATACCCCAGCGGACGATGAGTTGTCCTCAGGCAACTCCCCATCCTTGAATCTCTCGCGAGCAAATACTTTTCGAGAGACACGAGGATCATACGCATAAGGAGCCTTCGCCTCACCACATCAAGTGGCCTTATTATTAATGATGCATCTCACAAGGCAAGGAGAGAGAGTAGGTAGAAAACTGAGTACTAGCTAGGTCTTTGCAGGAACTTCACCGGTGCTGCCCTCGGGCACGTTACCTTGTTCGCCCGCGAATCCTACCTTTAGTCTGGAGCCAACCGCTACGATAAGTAAATCGACGCGTTCGGAACCGATGACATGCGAGAAAGTCACCTCACAGGGTAGCATATCCTTGATTCTGAGTCGCCTGTGGGTTTTGCGTTCCAACTTTCACCGTTCGATGGCTCGGCTGACCCTATGATGCATGCTCCACCATAATCGGGCAATGACATTGAGCGGCAGGCAACAACCATACGTTGTTCAAAGTATTCCCGGCCGGTTGCAGAGGGCATGTCTTGCTTAGATTCCACATGCTCTCTCTTAATTCAACAAACTAGTTCTGGAGCTTTAGGGTGCATTCCATCTCTTAGTATCTTTGTTCGATCTTTGCGAGAAGAGGCATTGGCGCTGCGAGACTATTCTAAAGTAGGAAGAGAGGAATCCATACGAGACTTCACAAGGTTGGTGAACCATCAATGAAGTAGAGGCTTATAGCATGAGATACGAGTCCTTGAGCGAGAAGTTTGAGCCTTCCCTCCTGCTTCCCTCGTCTTTAGACCACGCAACCACGGAATAATTATATAGAGGCAGATAAGTATCATATTTGGAAGACAATATCCGTGTAGCAACACAAGCGTCATGATTCTAATGGCCATTGAAAGCAACAAGCCGGGGGTGAAGAAGTTGTATGAGTCTAAGGAAGGTCAGCCGAGAGCGAAGCGATCCGGGTGATCGGTCCACGAAAAGAGCCGCGGTTCACCTTGAACATCTCCGCCACGAGAGGCTACTACCTCTTATTCACGATTTGCCAAATTTCCGTGGCTTTCAGAATCTAGACGGCTCCTCTGGGACTTCTGGTCGTGCAATTATCACTTAGAGATCATGGGCTGAATAGCAAGTGGCTTGAGTTCTTGTCAGGCGATGAAGCAAGGCACCCTCGGAATGTATGTTAGGAAGTTAATCGTGGGGTGAATCGGGCCACCGACGAGTGCTTATAGTTGAGCGCGACCGTCAGTCAAATCAAACCAGCGTAAGCTATATATTGGGAGGCACAATGCGATTACTGGTCTCGATGACACCCGGCGGCTCTTGAGGCGGCCACGGTGAAGCGATGATGCTGTCACCCTTAGGGGGTAGCCGTGAGAAACCAAACGATGATGGCATCCTCCCCTTCTTTAGATAAGCCGACGGTCATTGTACGTTATGATGCATTAGTACTCACCCTATGTATTAGCGGTTTTGATGTACACAGGGTGTTGGTAGATCTTGGCAATGCGACAGACTTGTTGCATCTACTAGCCTTCAATTAGATGAAGCTTTCCTCAAGAATGCTTAACTCAGCCGGGAAAATCCTCTTTGGTTTCAATAATGCAACAACCATGACACTAGGAGACGTCACACTCCCTGTACAAACAAGACCAGTCACCCAACAGGTTTTGTTCTCAGTTGTCGAAGACTTAGGGCCATATAATGCCATAGTAGGCTGGACTTGAAACACTTTCGATGAAGGTCGTCCTTCGCGTATCACGGATAGTCGGTTATTTAACCAACGTAGAGCAAGTCGACCTTCTAAGCAATCGGTGACCTCACGACATTCTTATCAACTATCCATATTGAGCAAGGGGAGAAAGAGCTCGGGAAGTCCTCCTATGAAGATTACACCCCGTAGCAACCGCGATTAATAGCCCCGTCGAGCAGTGGAATGGAAAACTATTAGCCGTGGATCCCTTGGAGTCAATGACTTTGGACGAGCCGGAGAAGCTCACATACGTCAGTTCTCTACTATCCAGCGAAGAAAAGGAGTAGCTACAATGTGTATTGTTAAGAAACATAGACGTGTTCGCCTAGAATCACTCGGATATGATCAGTATCAACTCGATGTTGGCCTCTCACAAGCTGAATATTATCCCCTCGACCAAACCAGTAAGACAGAAATGATGCGTCTCCACCCGGATCACCATCTGATTATTCAGACAAAGGTGGACAATCTTCTAAGAGCAGGTTTTATTAGAGAGGTAAAGTACCTCGAACGGCTAGCCAATGTGGTGGTGGTTCTAAAGATGGGCGGTAAGTGGAGAGTATGTGTGACTACAGAGGACTCTTGAAGCATGCTGAGAAGATAGCTTCCCCTGCAGGTGTATGGAGCCCAGTTATTTGATGCCTCGTAGGGCATGGAATGTTGTCATCTACGGTTCTTTCTCTAAATACTGCGATTCTCATGCACCCGCGATGTAGAAAATGATATTACCTTTGCCTGAAGCTATCTTTATTTACAATGTAATGCCTTTTTAGCTTGAAGAATTCGGAAGCGACTTATCAAAGGCTGATTAATAACATTAGTACCAAATAATACGAGTTTTTAACACATTTAACCAAGTTTGACCAACACTTAGTATGTGGGCCAAGTTGACTTTTTCGAGGATGAATAGTTTTGGGTTAACTAAAGCACCATTTCGTAGGCCTCGTCGATACGAGTTCATAGACGGGCGGAACGTCACAATCCGACTTACGGATAAAAAGTTACGGCTATGAGAAAGTTCAAAGCGGTAGCACTTTATCGGTGTCGAAGGAGTGCATGCAGGGGTTTTTACGAAAGCGACCCTAGGCCCTATATAAACATAACTTTGGGTGCGAATGAAACCCCAGCCCCGAAACACCATCTTGGGCTCCAAACCCTTAGAATTCTCGAGCATGTGCACCAGAACTAGGTCGTTACGAACCATTTTAGGCCAAGCGGGTTCAGGCCAGGTGGGGACCTTAGGCCACCACTGCTTTGCTAGCGCGAACAAGGTGGTGCGCCACCACCGAGCGAAATTTGGCGTGAAATTTCACTGACCAACCGCCGCGAGCCTTGGCCGGGATCGGCGCCCGAACACGGCGGTTTCTTGCTCGATTTGTGTCACCGGATTTTCCGATTTTCCGGACACTTCAGGTCACCCCATACCTCCCTCCCACCATTTTTGGACCCTCTGAACTCATTTCCGTGGTCCCTTTTTGCAGATTCCTCACCGTTTGAAGTTCTGTGAACAAGTTGGTAGTTGTTGGATCGAGTTTTCGGCCACCACAGCAACTGTTGGACCAAGGTAATGAGTGCGATGAGTTCCTGGTCTCTTGGGCTTTCCATTGATATATGGTTTGTGAATTTTGGACATCGTTTGGTTGAGACACATTTTGGTCATTTCGGGTATTACAGAAGTTTGGACCTTCAAAATCGAGTACCAATTAGTCAAGTTAGGCAAATTGGGTGGATTAGTGGAATTGGATGTTTTATGAATTATTGGACGGATTCGATTTAGAGAAATTGGCTCCCCGGACGAAAAGCCCCATATTGATGCTCGGACCTATAGGGCTGTATAAGTGGGCTGTCATGGTCAAATTTAAGCGGGGTTCATGGTTAAAAAAATTACTGCGGCGGTAAAGAGGCATCGATATGGATTGGATTGCATTTATTGGAGCTAGTGGTATTTTATTTATACGGGCACTCCGCAGCAGGCTAGGGAGACGATCACGGGAGGACAAGGCGGCGTTTGTAGTGCGTAGTGGTTTATGTTTAAATGATTTGGAGTATTATGTTGATATATCTATTGTAATTAAATATTTTACATATATCTTGTTTTGATCAAATGGTTGATTTGCATACAAATGTACTTATCGGTCTCATATAAAACAAGTTGCCATTTCATGTGAATTTTGTCAACCCTTTTCTTCATTTGGAAGTTGTGCGAGATTCGTGGATGAGTTTGTGGTATTTGGATATTTTAGATGCGTGGATTGAGGTTGTAAACCACCTTGAAAAACTATTGTTTTAAAAGAGAAGAATGGATCTTGAGATTTTGTGGAATGACTTTGATACGGTATTGTTGGGAAGTACGTAGCAGGTAAGGAACGATTTTATTAGTTGCCAGGTGATGGCCGGGTTTACTCGGAGTTTATTAGTTGCCACGTGATGGCCGGGTTTACCCGGAGGTTTATTAGTTTCCACGTGATGGTCAAGTTTACCCAGAGGTTTATTAGTTGCCACGTGATGTTGGGATTACTCGAAGGTTTATTAGTTGCCATGTGATGGCGGTTCCGCCTGAGGGTTTATTGGTACCCGCGTGATTGCGGGTTTACGGAGGTTTATTAGGTGCCACGTGATGGCCGGGTTTACCCGGAGGTTTATTAGTTGCCACGTGATGGCCGGGTCTACCTGGAGGTTTATTAGTTACCACGTGATGGCCGGGTGTAACCACAGGTTTATTAGTTGCCACGGTGTCGTGAGGTCGGGCTTATCGACGGTTTATGATGGGTACATGGTATGGTACGCTATTGATTTCTGAATATGGTATAACTATTTTAATACTCATGGTTATGGTGCATTTCATGGTTATTTTATTACATGGTGGCTATCCATGCTTTATGATTGGCTTTATGTTGTGTACAGTTCAGATTATAGTTTTCTTAACATTGTGCCTGCTAAATTGTTGAGCATGATTTACATATGTTGGACTTGGGGTAAAGTTGGGTTTTGTGAAATTTTTTTAAACGAGGAACCTTTAAAAGAGTGGACGGGAGGTTTTGAGAGAAGAAATCTTTGAAAATAAAAAAGAATGCTATTTTCCTTATAAACTATGCCCACTCACTTTGAATTTATTTCTCTCACATTATTGTTTTAAATCACATTCCTGAGTCAGGACCGATTCGTAGGGCTTATTCGCTGAGGTCGACAAGCTCTTCGAATCCTGGTATCGTACACTATCGCATCTATCTGTTTTGCTTTGTTGTATTGGACTTATTCATCTCTACTTGCCTCTAAATTCCCTGCATCTCTTAGAATGCTCTAATATTCGTATCGAACTTTTATGGGTCCTTATCTTTATATATGTAGTGAATTAACATATATATAATTCGGAGTCATTAGAATTAATGCATGTGTTCACTTCCCTCCTTAAAGTGGAGTTCCACCGTATCTTCCCTAGGGATTGTACAGTGGGACTTCACTAGGCGGGACCACCCGGGAAATCCTGGGAGGGTATCCGGGTCGGGTCTTGTCACTAGTGACTAATATATTTTGACCACTGATGGGCAAGACCATGGAAGTCTACATCGATGATGTGTCAAATCGAAGAACGTAATCGATCCTTTCGCGGCCTGTAAGAAACCTTTGAAGCTGCTTTGCGCCACATGGCATGAGGCTTCGATCCCACACAAAGTGTGCGGTTGGAGTTAGTGCGAAGCAAGTTTTTAGGCTATGGTAACGTGGAGGGATGAGCGCTAATCCACATTCATCGAGAGAACATTATAGAAATCTTAGACTCCACAGTGCGGTAAGCTTGATTAGTCGAGTAGGCGGCTCTCTGACAGTTCATATCTTGTTTTACCGACCAATTAAAGCCATTTTTCACCACTCTAAAGGGAGCCAAACAGACCTGCTAGAATAAGGAATGCGACCAAGCAATATCTTACCGAACCACCAATTATGGCTAGCCCTGAAGCAGGTGATACGCTCTATCTTTACCTAGTAGTTTCAGATGTCTCAATAAGTGCAGCTTTGTTCAAAGAAGATGAAAACCAAAAGCAGAGACCATTATTCTTCATAAGAAAATCCCTATATGAGTGATAGTAGAAAAGGCGTGATGTGTATATGTCTTTGTGTGCGCAAGTGCACGTGTCGTATCAAGTAATATAATGTACCTAGGGTATGGATATCGATCCACAGGGATAAGTGCGTCGAATACAGAGTTTTGCTTTTGAATATTATCTGGATGTAAGCTTTGAGTGACAGATTACTAATGCCTGAACTTAAACTAAACTAATCGCTCTTAGTGAATTCTTTGTGATGTGAGACAAAGGGCTATATCTACCTGCCACACTTTGATGGATTACTTTAGAGAAATTACTATTCGAGTTTATTCTGACTTATTGATGACGGGGGTGATCGTGCTTACAGATACCACTCTCTCGAGTGTATCACTTTATCTTGCTAGTAGGGTTGAGTGTGTCTCTGCTGACTCGATACTAAGCGGCAAATGTTCTAGCCTTGTCGCCACCCTCGAGTTGGAATATCTCTATTTCTGAATTGACCGGGCTGCTCTGTCGGAGTCCTGGGCATCCTCATCTCTCGAATCTCGAATATCCAGCACAATCATGCCAATGTTGGCCATACATCACCATGTAAATAAATCACATATTTAGAGCAGATACTAACATGTCATAAACAACTGAATAATATAAAATACGAATCTTTAATCCATGCAATCGTGACAGGGTTCAACAAAACCCTAGATATGAATCTAGAACATACTAGACTTGGTTATAACTATAATCAATTGATAAAATATTCGCAGTCTTTCAAAAAAGAAGAAAAACAATCACAAAAAGCAAGCGCCACACTCTGGCGATGCAGTTCATTGCGTCTTGCTTTAGTGCCTCGTCCGTCGCATTATCTCCATGCCCTCGGTCACGAGGGTCCCTTTTCTTTTAATGATGGAGAGCGATCGTCTTTGGCGTCGCGGCCAGTGAGACTTAGCGGCGTTTCCGCTTGTTGACTTATTTTTGTTGACTCAGCGTCGCGGCGTTGGGGCGTCGCCAACGTTCTGTCGGCCATTACTTTTCTTACTCGTCTCAGTAGTCCGAAAAAACTTCTAGTTCCTTTGTTATTCACACAAAAGCAAAAATCAGTAAATAACGTTAAAACCATAAGCCAGACGCGGGTATGGCATGAGTGTTTTAGGCACTCATCACACCCCGAACTGGCTTCTTGCTTGTCCCCCAATGAAGCCCGACTCAGCCAGGAACACACCACCTACATACTATATCCTAAAACTAGAATCGTGATGCACATGCTGATAGACAGAGGATCAAAATGGACCGACTCACACTCTTGCCTTTTTGCTCGAATTTCAGGGGATTCGCAAGGGTGTTCTACTTTCGAAAGAATTAGATTGAACTTCGATCACGGGTTAATAGCGCCTCGACCTCAGAAATTCAATAACCTTTCCCGAGACCTATGTGCATTGAATGAATGACCTCTAGTGTATACCTTGGTTAGGCGCCCCCGAACTTGATTGACTCACCTAGTTGGGAGAATCTAACAACGGAAGGATTGGAATGCACCGTTTGCATTCCTTAACATACCTACTCATAACAAAAAACAAAACTAGTGCCCATAAGTTTATGCTAAGTGTTCATGTAGCAGGGATTAGTTGGTGACTCCCCACCAATTGGTTAAGGGCACCAGGCATTCAGTTCCCTCGAGACGTCACCTGAACACTGGTAAACCCTAAGAGACCACAAGGCGTAGGAAACTTCCATCTTACATCCCCTGTATTGGGCGTGAAGTCGATGACTCCGGCCAGGTTAGGTCGGGGCATTGGGGTTGAAAGGCCCCTCGGATTTGTGCCGGGATTCGAGTTGGAACATCCACTTATTCTATTCCTATTTTTCTTTTTCTTTCTTTTCTCTTTTTTTTTTTTTAAATTTGTGGCTCTACGGCAATCCTCTTTTGTTCTGAGTGTCCCATCTCTTTGGTGTTTAGAGACTCCCGAGGTTTGTTGAACTGGTAAGCCCAGGGCTTAGCTTTAGGCATATACAGAGGTCATCGGAGTGTGTGAGTGTGATAGGCTCATTGGAAGTAGCCATCTGGAAGTATCCGGAGGTGATTCAACTATGCCTCCTACCTATTGACCTAATTCCAGGGCATCTAACACCACTGGGAATCCTTTCTGGATTTGTACTCTGTTTGTCCATGATGATAGTAGACTCGGTCAAAAGTGATCCTCGACTCTCAAACATGACATCACGCACACACTACTTAAACACTTTAAACATAAACATATTATCCTAATCTTGGGACTCCCAGGTAGTGAAACAAGCAATGAAAAAGATAATGGCCTACCAAAAAAAAAAAACATAAACGCAACACAAGACTCGGCATACTAAAATAAACAAACATAAACTAAAACAAACTAAAGCAGGAATGTGAAAATAACAATAACCCATCACAAAACATGCAAACCGAACAAAAACCCGATCACCACCCACACACCCCCAAACATAAGTGTCCAGTGTCCCCACTGGCTATAAAAGAACAGTATAGGGTGAAGGAAACTTCCCTGGTGATCGGACGGGTCACTGCGATGGTGGCGGTGGTGGTAGTGGAAATCTGAGAAGCTAAGCCAATTTGGGCACAGGAGGAATTTCTTCAGCTGGCCCGGAAGAATAGTGGCTTGGTTGGCCGGAATTTGTGCGTGTCGGCGCGAAGGGCCTCCATGTCTGAGTGATGAGGACTCGGTGCTCCTGTGTGTCTGAATCTGAGGCGTCAAAGCGTTGATGAGAGGCGAGCAGGGTCCACTGGGTCAGTGTAGGGTGGATGGGACCTCCACAGTCGGGCGTAGTGGTGGTGGTTGGTTAGTGGAGGGAGGCGATGTCACCTAGGGATCGCTAGGAGTCCAAAGCCGGGCTTGATATTCGTCGGAGCTCATCCTTGTCGAGGAGGACTCATTGCTCGAGAGTCGTATGTCCCTCGAATTAAATGGTACACCGGTTTCATCTCGAGTCACCCAAGGCTCCACATCACTTTCGACTAAGTCTACGTGATAACCGTATCGGGTTTGTTTTCATCTCGAGTCACCCCTAGGCTCACATCACTCGACTCTCTAAGTGGGTGATAACCATGTCCGTTGTTTTCATCTCGGAGCACTTGATGCTATTCTACTTACACTTTGAGCCTTTTTCATCCACACAGAAATTTCGGGATATCTCCCCGGGTCTCTTACACCCACACAGAAATTTCGGATAACTCCTCGGGTCTCTTACACCCACACAAAAATTTCGGATAACTCCTCGGGTCTCTTACACCCACACAAAAATTTCGGATAACTCCACGGGTCTCTTACACCCACACAGAAATTTGGGACATCTCACGAGGTCTTACCTCCGAATTTCGGATGTCCCGGGTCTCTTACACCCACCGCAGTCGGGACCATCTCCGGTCCTCTTACACCCTCAGAATCGGGATCGCTCCGGGTCTCTTCGCCCCACACACAAAATTTGGATTTTTCCTCAGGGTCCTCTTACTTCTGAGTCGGGATACGTCTCGGGTCTCTTACCTCAAGTCGGGATCGCTCCCGGGTCTGTATACCCTGCAGAGAAATTCGAGGATCGTCTCCGGCGGTCTCTTACCCTCGGGACCTTTCGGATACTACCGCGGTTCTCCCTCACCCAAATTCCAGACTTCTCACCTTAGGGGATTAACGGCCACTTCTTGCTTGCCCTTGACACTTTAATCATCTTCATTTACGATTCGAGACCTTCGAGTCTTCATTGGGCGTAGTCGAACGAGAGCTCGGCTTCGCACTCACGAAGTTGTAGCCGATATCACCCGGTACACCCTTTTGAGCTCGGCGTGATGTTCACGGAGTGCACACCTTAGAGCATAATCGACCTATAGGTCGCTCTCTACCATCTCCTAAGGAGAAGAACATCCATATCACAGCTTCTCTAGGTCACCGACCTGCAAGCCCCAAGTCTATCACACAAGATTTCGCGAATAGTATAATTACATCAAAAATTTAAACGTTACTCTATTCAACAAATGCAGTAAAGCATTGCCACGCACATCAAGCTAATACGAGCGGCTCGGTCTATACCACGAGATCTCTTGCCTCTAGGACAATCTCGCCTCATATACCCAGTACACATCAAGTAGAAATAACATATCGTGCCTTACTGTCGACTAAAAGTCTCGTGCGCCCAGGCCACTGTACACAACCTGAAGCCACACTGCGCCCCTCTGGCCATGCAAAATGCTACTTAGAAGGTGCTTGTATAGCACCACAGCGGCGGTTCCTCGGCTGTACTAGGGTGTGGAGGAATGAACTGTATGCTCTCCTGTTCTCGACTAGCTGGGGCTGCTTCCCATCCCAATCCACCGGGATCCCTGTCTGCGAGGGCGATCCGTCTCATGCGGTGTCGGCGAAATAACATATCCTGCCTTTGCTGTGTAGCCCGATCCATTACTGGTCACGAGCTCGTGTGAAACGAAGTCTTTTCTGCCTCCTTCCTCGAACTAGAAGAAGGGTAGATCCTCCCACCTATTGTTTATAACACGTATCCCGGGAAGTGGCGGGCATCTCGATCTCTCTCTCTGTAATTAGGGAGTCGTCAACCATGGTCCACATGTCGTAATTTACGGACAGTTACGCGTAATTTGGAACATACAAAGGTTATCTTTTCTTACATTCTACAGTGTTCGACATTTTCTCTATTATATTCACCAAGCATGCTATTCACCTGGAGTTCACATCTGACAGGTGAATTGATAAAATGCACGAGATCGATCACACATCACATTTTTATTCACCCAGTACTGTGATGCATGATCATCCAGTGCTGCTCCAGTCCCCAGGTATCGTAATGCCTAACTCTACGCCGCAGGAGCTCCCGAAGTGTCGTTTGCATGGCCGTTTTCATCTTTGTGGCGCCCCCGAACGGATGTCAGTTTGACTGCAGCAATTCGACCATGAAATCTCGTGTCTCTCACGTCATGACCTTGCATTACATGTGTTTCAAAATATTGATGGGCCCGTATCCATACGATACAGTATAAATTTTATACAAAAGAGAAGTTGAACACAATTGTGTTTATTACAATTTGCTTAAAAAAATGGGTCTCTGGCCCAAATTTACAAAATGCAAGATAGAGGCTGCCAGTATTCTGGCCGCCTCTAAGGCCCCGGGATCGTCCTCGAGTGCGTCTTGATTGCACGAAGAAGTCCCAGGCAGATGACGTGCCGATCGATCAGAGTTTCCTACTTGGGTTATAAAGCTAAGTCTGTTTATGTGGCTCCTGACATTCAACATGCTAATATATCACTAGTATATATTAACAAAATTGAATTCTCATACAACATGTTATTCAATTGTAAAGTAACATAAGATTAAGCTCACATGGGTAAGGCACAATCGGCCGATCCATCTTGGAGCGCGTAACATCACACTAACATATTTATTTTCTCGTGGCATTAACCTGGCATGCAAATCACCCCAGGCTTTCAGTCAGTGGACCGTCGAAAACACTGCGGGGATTTCTTCACGTGATCGATCTTTGGGCAAAACCCGGCCATCCATGCCTACGACAAATCCCCATCCGTGCAAGGCCCTTAAGCAAAAGTAAAGCGCAAAAATGGGAGAAAAAACCCTACCTTTCAGGAGTTTTGTAGAAACCCCCACTAGCGGTACCGCGTAGTCCTTCTTGGTAGGGGGCACTTTCTCCTTCTCTTCTACTTGGAAAGCACAGACGGATCCGATCGCGGAAATTTTAGAGAAGGTAGAGCTTCTCTGCAAAATCCCACACTTTCCCTCTCTCTTAGTTTGCTCTTTTTCCTCACCTCTCTATTCACTCCCAATCCATTTAGTCAAGGTGGGACAAGAGGGCAAAGTCTCTCAATGCCACATGTCAAATTTATTGGTTGAGAGGATTACACCTTATCTTATCCAAGCCATTGAGATTTCCCTCTGTGGCATGATGCCATGTCTATGTGAGCCACTTGAGTTCAATGTTTGACTCTCCCATAGCTTGATACACAAAGCCTCTTGGAGCCCTCATAGAATTTTAAGTATCCCACACTTTCTCGTGCCTCGAAAAATGTGAAGTCTTTGTCTCGGAATTGGCCGAAATTCGGCAGTAGTAGCTAGATTTCGCGAGCGATTCCATAGTGTCAGTTTCATCATCGAGATCCTAGAAAAATTCCGGTTACACGGCTGAAATTACCATTTATCGCTTAGCCAGGAAATCTGGATTTTAAAGTCTCACATCACATGTCATTGACACATTGGAACATATGCGCATTAATAATCTACAATTCTCCATACTTGAGGTCCCAAAACACAGTATTTTTCCCCGACTAGAAAAGCATGATCCTCCAGTCGAAGAAAAAAGGGCATTGTAGTCTGGTAGCCTTTGGGCCCGGACGTAATCAATAGACCCAGCGCCCACTGCGCGTGCACCCACTACGGCCGCCATAAAGTGGCGAGGCAGCCCGTATAGTAAAACCACACACGAGGAGCCAACACACGAGCCACGATCCACAGAACCCGTCCTAGGGTCTTGAGTCCCAGTAGGCCATCTCTGCTTGTCACGGGTGGTTAGATAAAAATAGAATATGTTAAGAAAATTACGCATAGGATATTTATCTCTGGATCTCCTAAATCCAAATCCGTACGCCTCAAAAGCAGTAATCCTTAATAAGAGAAATTGGTCTTTGATAAGGAAAGAGAGAATCTTATCCACCAAAATCATGAATTATCTTTCCAAAAATCAAGGGAATTAGTCTTAGATAAGGAAAAGAGATCATCACAAAATATTATAGGATTATCTTTTTCCTAAAATAAGGAATAATTGGAGTATAAAACTGAGAACTCACCATAGGAAAGGTAAGCGACCACTAGCTATCATTATTTCCTTTTCTTAACTTCTCCATCCCTTTTGCTGACTTAAGCATCGGAGAGGCAGCCGGTGTCCCCCTTTTTTGAAGGTTTATATCGCGCCGATACCGGAGGGGATGGACGAGACAGTGCAGGCAATGAAAATGGAGACCAATCTTGATTCCATAAGTAAAATAGTGATGGAAATACGTGCACATAGATCCCTTCTAAATGAAAGAAAATAAAAGATTTTAAGTCCTTTAAAAAACTATAATCTCATTGTAAAAATATTTAAGTACAAATCCAAGCTTTGCATACTTCCACTTCCACTTCCACTTATTATCTTTCTTCAAATCTATACCAACAAGCAAGAGTGAACATCATTAGAATTATGCTAGATAATAAGATTGTTTGAGATTTATAAATATCTTAGAAATGAAAAAGCCTCGTGTGAAAGATTATTATGGTAAATCACTGAACCAATCAAATGTCATCATCACATTATTTTCATTGTCTTCATCGTCTTCCTCCACACATCGAACGTCACTTGTCATCGAGAAATGTGTCAAGTGAATGATTACTTCAATTCCAAAAGAACGAGTGAGATACAAATTGGATGACTACCAAGAGAGGATGATTTCTTCCTTCTAAAGAAATGCCCTTATATTATATTTATATTAAGTATATGTCTTTCCATATGATTAGGGTTTCGATGTTTTCTCCTCCTCTTCCCCTTTTAGACATAGGATAGAAGATTTTAAAGGGAAAACATTAATATTATAAAAAATTTACTAAATATTAAGAAGCTTATAAAAAGTAAAGAAAAAACAATTTAATTTGCTTAAAAATAGAATTTGTCCTTTATTTGTGCAAGCATTTTCAAGGAAAAAAATGTAAAAGTTCTTAAATAAGAATTTACCCAGTACAAGAAACATGAATTTATTGTTTTGCGAGAAATGATCATTTAGCTTCTAAGGAAGTTAGAAGAAAACAATTTTATGAAGTAGTTCTTAAAATATAACAAATCTCATGGGCATGATGCTTATGAGTTCTTTGATTGAACCAAATATATACAAGCGTTCAAAAAAATTTATTCACATAATTGGTATAAATCTGGGATGGATGAGAACCCTTTTACTTCATTATGCAACGAGGTGGAGTGTTTGGCTGTAGAATCCACAACTCTTAAAGTTTTTGGGTCCAACCATGCCCCTAACGTTTATGTCGTGACACATTTATGCCCCTATCGTTGAGAGAAATTCATCAGTAGGCAAGCGGGGTTAAGCGTTAACGCGGCTTTCCACATGCTTTGTGATAGCTTTTGCAAGGGGTTCATTAAACACAAAAATTATTTCTGACAAATATGCCGCCATATCAACACCTCTAGACCCGCAGATCTCCTCTTTCCCGTTATGATCCATTTTGTTGGCCTCTTTTTCCTCTTGACCTAATCAAATCCCCTAAGATTCAAAGCTTCTTTTTAGTTTCCTGTGGCAACCAAACAAAGAACAACGGACCAACTTAGGCCACCATTCTTTTCCTCTTCCATGATTTCTCAATAATAAACGAGAGACCAAAAGCACACACCCGAATGATAAAAACTTCTGTTTCAATACGATATAATATTACTTAGTAACCCATTATTTATTTTCATTGTTTGAATTTGTAATATCTATCGAGAATTCATGAATATTGAGATAACATAGCTTGATGGAATAATATAGTCTTCTGCTCTCTTTGCTTCCTTAGTGATTAGCATAGCCTTTTGCGAGTGCTTTTATCGCTCTATTCCATATTGAACAACAGAATGTAAATATGTCTACTTAGAAAGAAGGCTTGTTATAGTCCAAAACCAATGATTATTTTCTTGACTGGGTTAATTCCTTCTCCTAGCTAGATAGTGAATGCACAGGAAACTTACGAACAAGAAATCTTATTAGCTTGTGGGTATGGTTACATGTTCTTCCTCAGGATAATTGGTTTCGGGTAATGGCTTACTCACACTTGTGGAGTATGATGGCATCACTAACACCGATGAACGTGTACATCAAATTTTGTTTGATGAATATGTTTTTCTGTCTTAATACCCCTGCTTGTTGGCTGATGGTTGGAAATGGAATCAGTGTCTTGTTTAAAAATTGATTTAGGCACTGGTTTTATTGTTTTAAAAAAAAAAATTTATCTGAAACTAAGTCATTTAATAGAATAGCTTTTCAAAACATAAACACACTAAACTCATAAAACTCTTGCCTATCTTTAACAATTACTATAAATTTTATCTGGGAAATAATTCAAAAAAGGGTTTGAGTGAGGAAAAAGTTATTTATAAATAGAATAAATATTTTTAAGGTATTTATTATTACTTATCATCTTATCGAGTCTTACGCTAATGTTTAGATTGTTTGAAAAGATAGAAAATGATCTTCATTGGTTTAAGCAAATTTACTAGAAAATTTTCTGAGCCAATAACATTGAACTAGAATTTAACCATGTTTGGTACTACTTATGAGTTAGTAGATTTAAATAATTTGGGATGGGCTAATTGTGAAGCGCCGGGAAATCTGTGTTTTGCGGAATGGGATTCAGTGAAGACATTGGAAAATATGGTGAGGGAGTTTCTTAACTTGGGTGAGGCCTCCACTTTGGCCCTCACCTTTCCTACCCTTTGTCATACAGTCATGAATGCATCACAACAACAGGACTCAACATTATTTGGCTCTTGATTTTGTTATTTTCAAATGTGGTTAGATGCTAAGAACACTAAAGTGTCTTAAGTACATCTTGATCTTGTAGTGTATGGTTAGCTAGGCACATAAAATTGCCTTACATAACAAAGGGGTGTGAATTCTGTTTATAGTAGTTAATTAAGTTGTTTTCCCATTAATTTGAAATTGTGGCTGAACTATTGTATTGTTTGATTTATAAGTGTGAAAGACTCTTGGTCGACCAAGCTGCCATGGACCTATCCTGCGTATTGTGTGTGTTTTTTATTATGGAGCTATCTCATATTGTTTTTCAATAACTTAATCATATATAACATAAATAAAGGCGTAGTATAATTTTAGATATACTATAATAGTTTTATGAAATATAAAATAAATTTTTATATCTGTATAGATGGATGACAAAGAGTTAAAATAATATTTTCCTATTAGTTCTAATGGTGTCATAATACCAACTGCTTTCCAGATATAAAAGAAGTTGGAGTCCTAAATCTAATAGAAGAATATGATAAAGTTCTTTATAAAGTTTGATTACTGCAAACTACTTATATAATTTGATTAAAATTGTGAAAATATAAAAGATAATGAAAAGAATTAGACCATGACATTTTTATTATAGTAAAGAAGTTCACAATACATTTGTAAATATAAACCTTTAATAAGAAATTTAATGTATATTAAATTAATAATCAATAATATGTATTATGGTTAAGATATATTTTCCTTTAGATTTTATTTATTTATATTTTATACAATTGACATAAATATTTATTCAACACAATATTTCTAATACATTTGAGATAAATATTTTACTTATAATAATATTTCTAAGCCTCTAAAGTTTGGAATCGAAAGGAACTCTTATCCATGATTAATTACTCCTTGAAGAGAGAGAAATAGAGTTGTCTTTGAGGATGTGGTTTTTTCCCCAAATAGAATGAAGCTATCCTTTGTTAGTACTTTAATTTCTTGGGCAAAGTTAATCCCTAACGTGGAGTGCTTTAATACGATAGGCCGTTTTGGGCCGCTTCATGATGCGGGCCAGGTGGTGGGCCCTCATCGGCGTTGGGCCTATTGAGTAGTGGGTCTAAGCCTAAAGGTCACGGTACTCACACTAATCAAATGAAAATTCTTTGATACTCATTGTAAAAAATAACTTAACTTCCAATATAGTATTTAAATTAAGGCGAGTTTTTAACATCAGAATGTTAACCTATTTCTCATATTGATTATCGACAAATATATGTCATATGATATCCATATCTCATAATGGGACCCATATTTTTACGAGAGGCTCGGACCCATATATTTACCTTTTTCTTTATTGAGATTATTTGGTGCGTTGAGGGTGAAGCGCTGATCTTTTGAAAAGTTAGGTTGTTAAGGATGCGGAATTATGCAGTACCATGATTTTGAGAAAGGCAAAGTCACGGATAGCTTCATCAAGCAATTTTTATGATGACCAGTGCTTCTCAAGACCTTAAGAATCCAAAAATGATGTGACTAAGAAAAGAAAGCATCACAAGGATAAATACTTCTTCATCCGGGACCTAGGAGAAATACTGAATATTCGTTGCGGATTCTTTAATTATGGGATTGCAATCAGGAAAAGATTGCAGATTCTCCATTAATAGCTGAATGTGTTGGTCAGAAAGGTCGAGAGAAAATGAAAATTTGAAGCTTAGTCAATATTCTTTGCTCCTCTACAGTCGAGTTTCATGCGTTAAAGGCTTTCGACGGATGCATAACATAGGTCGAAATCAATTAACCTGCTCCAAATGATCACTTAACTGAATGTTCAAGTTAAACCAAATGACCAATCGAAGAGTTGTCGGCCAATGACAAGCAAGAAATAATCAAAATAAACTAAGATAGGGGACTACCACCCAGGAAATATAAGTTCATAGAGATACCCAGCTTCTTATCTGACAACGATTATCACAAAGGAAAAAAAATTAAAAATGGAAAAGTTACATTTGTCCTTTGCTGCTTCTTTAAACTCTAGTTTTACTCTTCTCAGCATATTTCCACGATACTCCTGTGAGACCAAAAAGAAGTTACCTGAAAAGGTTAATGGATTTAAAGCCAAAACCCCAAACTACAAATAATAGAATACAAAGAATCTAACAAGATATGAAGATTGTGTTGGTCATATGTTTCCTTATGCTTTTCCTCCTGTTTTCTTTTCCTTGCATTTTCTCAGTTTTCAAGAAGCAGAACATAACCAAGATGCAGAAGAAAAACAAAGGATTGAAAGCCGGTTGTGAATTCTTCTCTTTATATTTATGTTGTCGGATAGAGCAAAAATATGATATGTTGATGAGTGGCGAAATTGTTAAGAAGTTTAAAAACAAAATTGTTTCAAAGTCCACATCGGTTGTGGAAGTGTTTGATATAACACTTTATAAGCATGGAGGCCTTACTTACTATTGATGAGAATTGGAGGCCCACTAGTGATGGGTGGGTCTCTTCTCCATGGGCTCCCCTTTGTGGGCCTACCAAATATATTATATATAATATATTAATAAATCAAAAGACAGGCCTTGGGGCTGCACTCTTTTTGAAAGAGTGCATCTTTCAGAAAGGTTGCATCCTAATATATAAATATTCATTTAAAGAATCTTTTAATATAAAAGTTTTCTTTTTCCCGAATTGACAAACAATAAACAGTGCATTCACTTATAGAGTTTGCTTGAGTTGAAGTTTCTGTGCAAACACTAACATGAATAGTTTGCATCCTGGGGCTTGATCACCTTAAGTCTTCTTGAGAGAAGTGGTGCAATATTGTCTTTAGGACATTGCATATTGCAAGACTCTATCTATCAAGTCAGTATAAATCACTCTGTAAAGTTTTGTAACTTTTTCTGTAAGTATATTGCTCTGGTGTATTATATTCTTCCTCTATTGTTAGCATAATTTTTGTAACAATCTAAAGACAATATTTTCTATTACAGTATTATCGAGTTCTAAGCAAACATACAACTTATTTGGCGTAGATTCACATGTGAATAACACTTTGAGTGTCTCAAACCCTTGATGAAGCGATAAGTTGATTGAGGCCGGCTTCAAAAGATAACCTTGAAAAATGTTGTTTTACTTAACAACCATGAATTTGGCAAACATCATTAGAGAAGATGTTCCCAAGACTACTACAAATCCTCCTACAAGAGATATGCTATTGACGATTGAAGCTTAGACTGTCGATTTCCTCTGCGGGGTATATTTTAGTCGTCACAGAAAACAATATACTTAATCATTACTCATCATATGCTCTGGAAGCGCAAAGGAAGTATGGGAAATGCTTGAGGAAATACAAATAGAAGATCTTGGGCCCAAAAAGTTTGTGATTGGCATTTCTCAAGTCTGACATGGTTGATATGGCGTGATAAAACAAGTTGAAGGAATTCAAGTCCTTATTCTTGCCAGATTGCATGCGAGAGGCATGTGCGGATTAGTTTGCGGTTTCCATTAGGTTTCATTATAGAGAAGTTGCTTACCTTCATGGAGGATTTCAAAGTTTGCTTGAAACACAGCGTCAGAAAAATGTCAATGCGGAGGTTTGATCCCTGGGTTTGAGTAGAGAGAGATCATAGAAAGGCGGTGTTGATGGAGCAAGGGCGATGTCGTAAGAGTGAGCCTTGACAAAGCAAAAATTCGAAATTCCAAAGAGCAAGAAAATCACTAAGCATAACAAACAAAGGCAAGGACTTTAAGAAAATTAAAGGAAGTTGTTGGGTGTGTGGAAAGCCTGGACACAAGGCACAAGAGTGTCGCCACCACAAAGATCAGAATGTTACTCGTACTAATCAAGCACATATGCATGAGGTTGATGACAATTTGGTTGTTGTTGTGACTGAAACCAATATGGTTTCAAATGTCAAGGGATGGTGGATTGACACTAGAGCAACTAGAGCACATATGTGGTGACAAGAATCTGTTTTCAGAATACAAACAGATTGATGATGGTGAAAAGCTCTATATGGGAAATTCTTCTGCTTCAAATGTTGAAGGAAAAGGCAAGCGTGATGTTAAAGTTTACTTACGGAAAAGTTATGACTCTCGTGGTGTGTTACATGTTCTGAAATTAGGAAAATTTAGTTTCAAGCCTATACTTAGTAAGAAAGGGGTTTAAACTGGTATTTGAATCCCGATGAGTTTATTCTAAGGCTTCCTGGGATGTGTGGGAAAAGAATTATTTGGCTGAGAGGAAACTGTTTAAGCTGGATGTAACTGATACTAATACTATTAATAATAATAAAAACACTTCTACTTATATTGTTGATTCTTTTGTTTTATGGCATGTTAGGTTAGGACATATTAACAACGGTATATATAGAATGGTTAATCTTAATTTACTACGAGTTTGATGTTAGCACATAATAAATGTAGTATGCTGAATCTAAGTTTGCTAGACAAAGTTTTAAATCTGTTCAAGAAAGGTCAAATGAATTGCTAAGTATGATCCATAGTGATCTACGCTGACTTTAAAACTATACCTTCACGGTAGTGAAGGTAAAAAGTATTTCACTAACCTTTATAGATGATTGCATTAAATATTGCTATGTTTATTTACTTCATGTAGCAAAGATGAAGCCTTAGATATGTTTAAAGATATATAAAGTGAAGTTGAGAATCGATTGGAAAAAGAAAATTAAAATAATAAGATCCGATAAGTGGTGAATATGAGTCCAGCGCATTTCGGATTTTGTACTCAACATGGTATTGTTCATCAAACAGCGCTCCTTATACACCACAACAAAAGCGGTGTAGCGAGAAAAAATAGAATAAGGACATGATAAATTCTATGTTGAATAGTTCAGGGCTTCCACATAATTTGTGGGGTGAAGCACTACTTACTGCAAACTTTATTCTAAATAGAATTCCTTTTAAGAATTCCAATAAATCTCCTTATGAATTATGGAAAGGAAGGATACCATCGTATAAAATGATCAAAGTGTGGGGTTGTTTAGCAAAGTACTTGTTCATTGCCTAAAGGACAAAACTTGGTCTAAAACAATTGATTGTATGTTCATTGGTTTCTATGATCTAGTCTTTGCATATAGATTTCTAGTTTATAAATATGAAGTGCATGACATACATGTAAATACAATTTTAGAATCTATTGATGCTGAATTCTTTGAAGATGTTTTTCCTTACAAGGAAAGTCATATGAGTGCTATGAATAAGAGAACTCGTGATGAACCATCTACTCACAAGGTTCGAAACGAGATGTAAGTTCCTAGAGACGAATTAAAAAAACCAAGAATTTTTGGTCGGACTTTTATAAGTTTCATGACCATAGGAGAACCACAAAACATACAAAGCAATGACTTCACAGGGGCACCTTTTGGAAGGAAGCTATTAATAAGTGAGAGTTGAATCCATTTTGAAAAACCATACACTTGGGAATTGGTTGATATACCACCAGTAAGCGATGGGTTATAAATGGATTTTTAAAAAAGCTTAAAGGCACGATGGCCCCGATAACAAGTATAAGGCGGATTGGTAGCTCACGGGTATGAACAAAAGGAGGGGTTAGATTATTTTGGCTTACTATTCACCGGTCTAGAATAACATCTATAAGGATGCTTATTGCGATAGCTTCTTTAAATAATATGGAAATACATCACATGAATGTGAAAACAACTTTTCTAAATGGAGAGTTGGATGAAGAGATATATATATGGAACAACTGAAGGATTTGTGGTTCAAGGTCAAGAAAATAAGGTTTGTAAGTTAGTTAAGTCTTTATATGGACTTAGCGAAGCCCAGCAGTGGCACTGAGAAATTGATCACCGCGATGTTTGTCACTTGGATTTAAAATCAGCGAGTGTGACAAATGTGTATGCATGAAATACACTAATTCATGTGTATTTGTTTTGTGCTATGTTGATGATATGCTTATAATGGGAACGATGGGATGTAATTATGTCCACTAAAAATTATTAAGCTCCACATATTTGATATGAAAGACTTGGAGTCAGTGATGAATTTTTGGGAGTTCAAAAAATAAAACAATGAAGGATACATACTTACACAATCCCATTATGTGGGGAAAAAATTTTAAATAAATATGGTCAATCAAATTTGCAAGATTACAATAACACCATTTTGATAAGTACCCAGAATTGAAAAAGAATACTGGAGATGCAGTCTTACAATTACAATATTCACAAGTTATAGGCGTAGCTTGATGTACCTAATGAACGCCACTAGGCCAGATATTGCTTATTCAGTAAGTAGGCTTAGTAGATATACAAGTAATCCTGCAAAAGACCATTGGGAAGCTTTAGTTGGGAGTGTTAAGGTATCACCAGTATACCATAACATATGGATTACATTGCTCTGAAGATATCCACTAGTACTTGAAGAGGCTATAGTGATGCTAATTGGATTTCGGATAATACAGAAACCAAATCAACCAGTGGATATGTATTTACCTTGGGAGTGCTCTTTGTTTCTGGAAGTCTTCTAAAAACTAAGCATGTATAACACGTTGACTATTGAGTCTGAATTTATAGCACTAGATAAAGGCTGGCCGAGGGAGGTAGTGGCTAAATTTTTTTAGAAGACATTCTGTATGGCTTTAAGCACATGCTTAGTATAATAGTATACATTGTGATAGTATACAGCGGCACAAGGTAGAGCTAGTAACATTTATAATGGAAACTCCGAGAGACACGTAAAGGCGTAGGCTACAATACTATTAAGAGGTTAACCTAGTGGAGTAATATGATACAATATATAAAGTGAAGGAAGAATTTGGATGATACTTTGACAAAGGCCTGCACAGAGAGCAAGTTAAGAATACATCGAGGGAATGGGATGCAAAGCCATTTGAATGAGTAATACTAGGCGGAAACTAACCTAAGTTGGCTAAGAGTTCAATAGAGAAAACTAGGCAATAACCTAATTGATCATTTTATAGAATGATCCAGCTATACTTCCAATGTGCGAGGTATATCATATGGTCTTTTGATGCTAGCGATAACCTTGTAGTCGCTGTTTATATCCTTAAAATTGTCCTTAGGCTTGATTGCTTCCTTCAAAGCGTGGTTTAGAAACACCTAAATGGAGTTCCTTCACTTTGTTTTGAATTTTTACAAACGGGCCTTGGCATCGCCATGGGGAGAGCTCCATTTTCTCTCTGAACCGATTTTCTTGAGGTTTCTTTGTATTCGAGACTTCGATAAGCCTTGAGAAGAATACGAGGCCGGTGTGATGCATTGGGATCAATATCCCGGCCCATATTGTGGATGCTTACCATGGGAGAGGGTGCGAATCAGCGAAATCTCTTTCATGTAATCTTGAGGATTTTCATTGCCAGCGGAAAAAAATTTGGCCATCGAGTCAATTATATGGGCGGCGAGATCTGTGATTCCGCCATGCATCTCGTAACAACAAATGAGGATTCACGGCTTTAAATTAAATTGAAAGATGAAAAAGAAGAGAAGAAAAAAAAGAGATAGTTATTTACATATATATAATAGAAATCAGACGGTTTGTACATGAAGGATTACTTTGCTAAATTATTGATTCAATCAAAAGTATCGTCATCCTTTCATGGCCCGTACTCTTAAATGCGTCGTCATAAATCCACACTCTCATTTTCACATGTCATCCTTCCAAGTTGAGTATATTCTTTAGAAATGTTCTCTTAGTTGCAGTATCTACACTACGAGAAGGATCTAAAAGGATGAAAGGAGGACAGGGACGGGGATCAAAAGTATGGTTCTTCCTTCTCCCGGAAGAAAATAGGGTTTTGATTGCAAAGCGGTGGTTTATCCACTCTCACTCTCTGAGAGAAAAACTAGGGTTTGGATTTCAATGAGGAGTTGATTTCTCCTCTCCTTCAAAACTGGGGTTTGGATTGAAGATGTTCATTTCTCCCCTCTCCACCCACGGGAAAAACTAGGATTTGGATTATGAAGAGGTTAGATTTCACCTCCTCCCATGAGAAACTGGGGTTTGGATCCCAAAGTTTGATTTCTCTCTCACTCCCACAAAGGAACACTAGTGTTTGGAGTTATACTTGAGGCTCTCTTTCCCACAGACTACTGGGGTCTAGGCTATGAGAATTCTCCCACTCTCCTCTGGTAGAGAAACTAGGGTTTGGATTATGGGAAGATGATTTTTCCCCACAACTCAAACAAAGAAATGCGCCTCACACTTGTCACCATCTATGCATTATGCGGTATCATCACGAATATATATAGTAAGACTCTTTGGAGAAATTAGGGTTATAAGGTTTTTTTCCTTCTTTGAACTTAGCTAAACCCTAAAATTTGAGATAAAACATCAAATTTACATTTTCACTTTTTCTATTTTTGAGGAAAGAAAAATCTAAAAATATTGTCCAAAGATATTTTTAGACCTTATTTTTAATTCTTTTAAAATAAGAAAAATAATAGTCTAAACAAACTAGGCCTTTACTTTCTAAGAAATTAAATAATAAATTTACCAAGCAATAGTTTGTGTTCTCATTCAGATTTAGAAGCCTTTATCAAATGATATACTGCCATTTTTCTTATATAGGATTATACATTGATTACGCTGCAAAAAATAAATAAAATAAGTGAAAATTCTAAGAAAGGAAAAAATCCTAGGAATTCTATATACAAATTTATACAATTTTTTTTGAGAGCTCATATGAGATGGAAAAAAATTCAATATCCTCATTCCCAATTTGTTTAAAAGGTAGTTTCAAATGATTGAGTAGGAAGCTTCTTTATTAGAATATCAACCAACTAAGGTGGTGTTTGTTTTTTTTACTTAATGCTGAATATAACTTTTTTTAATCTTAATGCTGAATAGTACTTAATATCATTAAGTAGGTTGTTTCATTTTTAACATTGGGTAGTAGTAGGGATGGCAGCGGGGCCCGGATTATTCGGGTTCTCGCCCACATACAAGCTCTTAATGAAGCCGGGTTTGGTTTTTAATTATGTCCCGGGTTTTAAACGGGTTTGAGTTTATTTTTCTCCGTCCAGGGACGGGTTTGGGACGAGTTCAGGTATTGTTACTCCCGCCCCGTCCCGATTATATTTTAAAAATAATTTTTATTATTTTATTTTATAGTTTAATATAAATAATAATAATAATAATAATTAGAATGTTTGTAATAAATAATTTATAAAAAATTCATAATATTTTTATTTTTATGAAATATATTAATTTTAATATAATAAAAACTAAAAGCAAATATAAAAAAATAAAAAATAAAACCCAAAGAAATCAAATGTAAACGGGACGGGTTTTAGGAATTTTTATCATCCCTCCTGAACAATTTTTTTTTAAAATGAGACAAGTTTGAGAATTAAAAAAATAAGCGAGTCGGTCGAGATGGGGCCGCCTCTCCCAGGCACCTCGGGTTGTCATCCTTAGTAGTGTGTATTGCTGAGGCGCCTGTCTCTGTGCTTGTTGGGCGTGTGTGACACCACGATCCGAGAGTGCGGTGACCACGCAAATCGACTCTGAGAATGCACATGTCTCATATGTCGACCCAGACTCGTACATGAGTAAAATGGCCATAGGCCCATACATCAATACTCACCAATAATCTAACAACTTCTATATTTTAATAGTTTCAAAGTTATTACATTACTCTTAACCAAAACATATGTATCTAAATTTAGAGTTCATAATACATGTTTTACAAAGAAAATGCTCCAAAACCACGTCAGGCTTTCTTCTAAATGCGGCGTCTAGTGAGCACCATCCTCCGTCACACTCACTTTTATTTTCGAAATAATGATCCGCCGACATAGTGAGCATTGCCGATGGTGATAATCTCACACCACATGGGTTACTCCCCACCTAAGTGCACATGTAATGGCAACCAAACACACTCAAGCAAATACATGATCCTACTTGAATGTCTACATGCCCAATCCCATGTCTCGAGTCCTCACTGACTCCCTCACACATGCCTAAGTCAAATGTGAGAAAAATACAGTTTCCAAAACAAAAGGTTTTTATTCTCGAAAACATACTACCAAGTTTCGGTAAAATCTATTGGACAACCCTCCGAGGAGAATTTGTTGGATAACTCTCCAAAACAATTCATGGGCCCCTCCGACGTGAATTGTTGGACAATCTCCCCTGACCGATTCTCAGAAAAATCTTCAGTTGAAATTCCTTTCACAACCATTTTTCTTTTTATTTTCTTTCATGTCATGCACTCACACCTACCATTCACAAGGTGTCTTGGGTACTATATGGAATGCGATATGCCATTTCAAACAATTCATGCTAATATATTTTTTTCATTGCATATATTAACAAAATTTAACTCCACGGCCACATCATGTTCTTCAATTCACAACAATAACACCAAAATTAGCTCCACATGCGCTAATAAACCATTCAAGCAGATTCATTTTGAATCACGAGCAACACCTGAATCACACACAAATCCAGTGAACGGTAAACCTAGGTCTGGCAGCGCATTCACGGCCACACTAGGGATTTTCTCACTCAATCCCAATCGTTGGAACTGAAAACACATGGCCATTCGGCCTCTGAACATCCCTATCCATTCACATGGCTCTTAGCCAAAGAATAAATAAAGTAGGAAAAGACCCCTACCTCTTGGAGTTGTCGAAACTCCACAAAATCGGTGTCCACGCGTAGCCCTTGTAGCGTAGATCAACTTTGCTTGCGGCAAATGAAGCCCCGACGGTCGGCCAAGGGAAATCTAGAGAGAAGTTGCACTTTCTCTCACTAAAACTGGTTCTCCCCCCTCATTGCATGTTTTCCGGTAGCAAAATGGGAAGATGAAGTCTTATTTTCTTTATTTTTAATCTTTTCCTTAATTTTATCCCTTGTCCTTTAGTTTGATTTTAAAAGGCTTTTGACACATGGCTTAATCTAAGCCATTTTATCCTATACTCTCGCTAATCATGCAACATGTGCTCACATGGGTACATATAGTAGGTGATTTTTGTCACATCCATGTCTCTCTAAGCTGTCAAATGACACCAGGCACCGTGGCTCAAGCGTGAAATTCGATTGTCTCGAGGTCGGCGAGAGTCGTGGTAAGTACAGATTTATGAGGCGATTCAACGTGAAGTCCGTTCCGTCGTAGGGGCGGCCTTCACCTAGGAAGAACCTCCACGGCAACAACTGAAGGTGCGCAAGAACAAAGTGTTAAGCGCCACGTTACTCGTTGGGCAAAAGAGCGAGGAAGGATAGGCACTATGAGGAAAGGACTGGTGCTGAATCCTGCGGGTTCTCGCAAGCGAAGGAGGCTTCGTGGATTTTCAGCTCCTCTGCTGTGATGTCAAGCAGCGGCTTTTATATCGGTCCAGCCTCGCCTTCTCCACCCAGCAGCCCTCGCCTGTGCTTACCAACAAATCATCAAGAAGATAAGCATGTCAATACACCCACAACCTAGGGAAATGTGAGACATACCAAAATGGCATACATCGAAACAAAGACAAACCTGGAAACGAAAGGGACTAGTTCATATCGAAAGGAAGCCTTGGATAACCAAGGGTCTCATACCACATGCCCATATCGGGCGGGCCTTTTTCCTGTCTTGGGTGGAACTCGTTACAAATTACAGTGGGGGTATGGACAGAGCATGGACAAAATCCACAGGTCCCGGCTTAATTATAAATGGCAGATCCACGATGAGAAGGAAGCGCTTCGCAGCGATGGAGCAGGGGCGAAGCCACGACGGCATAAAGCCAGTCCGTCTTAAGGTAGAGGCGGCGTATTGCCCTCCCTACGGTTTTGCTGATCGCGCGTCTAACATCTCGGACTGATTCGATGGAATTTGGCTGTACCGCACCAGTTCCTCTGAAGCGGCGGCGGCGGCACGCTGCGATGGCGCGTTTCAGAGATTACCCCTCTACGCTTAACTGGTAGTTGAAACCTCTTACATTTTTTGCCGCTCTACATGCCACAAATAAAAGATAAAAGAATAGAAGTCAACTTGAGGTCCATAAAGCAAAATAGAAAATGGGAGAAAAGAACCCTCGAAAGGAAAAATACATGAGAGATTTTACAGCCACGGGAATGACACTAAACGTAAACAAAGCAGCTCTCACGAGAAACTGGTAGGACATCTCACAACAGCAAAGGGGCATAAGCAAACCAGGCAGGTTGAGCTACAAACACTCCAGAAAAATCAAAAGTCGTCGAGCGTGGAGGATCTCCTATGGTTTCACTTTGAAAGGAAATTTGCAAATGAGGAGGATGAAATCACGAAGGTGAAAAAAAAAATCTTTGAGGAAGAGCGTAAGAGAAACCACTCTTGAGACCGTCGTCCTATTTATAGGGGTGGGCGTCAGCGCATTAAATGCCGTGGAGACAAGATCACGTAGGATGCACGTGGGAGCATGAGTCTCCGCGGGCCTTAAACTCACATGAACATCGCCTCGAGAACGCATTTAATGCCTAATCATTCTCAAAACCTTTGACTCGACATTTGAAACAACAATGATGCTCCTCCCAACCGAGAAATAGTGCAAGAAAACTCCGATCGAGAAAAGATGGGGCATTTGTAGTCACCATGATCTTTAAGATCCGTACTTAATGGGCCACATTTGTTTCAGCCTATGTTGTAACTGACCCGATTCCACTCGCCTCACGATTCACTGCCTCATAAAGAGGCCGCTTGGGAAAGAAAGGTCAAACTCTTCGAAGGCTTGCTTGAGGTGGTCCATCGGGGGACTTGAGTTCGCCCGGTAGACCATTCTACCAATGTAGAGATTCTATCCATATGGGAAGTTTGATATGAATAAGCACTAAAGAAATCAGCCAGCGATATTATCATTAATTTTCCAACTTCAAAATCCCTTACTCCCCTCTACGAGAGATGTCGTGGATAAGGAAGGATAATCCCTGATAAGGAAGAATGAGTTATTGACATGGAAAAATATATTTATCCTTGAAAATAGGAAATTCATTCTCGAGATAAGAGGGAGATTCGGCAAACCATCGTGGATAAATCAGAAGATCCCCCACGAGGAGAGGGTAGCCAATTCAACGACGTCCATTCTCTTCTCTCTACTTTCCCTCATTTTTACTTACTTGATCATTGGAAAGCGGTGGTGGGATCCACTCTTTTACGAGGTTTACATTGCCGCCAGCTAATACCCGAGTCGGATAATCAAGGTTCACGTTGCGTAATGATGCTCAGGGGTACGGCGGTCAGAACCCCTACAACTTGATGCCGAGGATCAGGCGTTCAAAATCCTTTCATAGTGACTCACCCGAACCCTACTTCCTTCTAACACCCATGCCGCGTGTCTATTTTTTCTTTTCTTTTTTTTTATTTTATAAATTTTATTACTTGCTCTTCATTTTTTTCTTTTGAGCTTTTTCATAGAAATCACATAAATAAACAAACATTATAATTTTCCAATTAATTTTACAACAAGATAATATCTTACTTTCACTTATTTTAAATATATATTTAACAAATTTTTTATTTTATAAAATTTAATTACTCATTTATTCAAAAATTATTTATCATTTATTTTTACTTTTATTAATTTTATTAAATATTTTCTAAGATTTTAAATATTTTTAACATTTAATTTTATTAGATAAATTCTAAATTTGAAAATCTACTTAATAAAAATGCCTTTATTTTGAAAATTTCCATTTATTCAAATTTTTGTATATTTTAGTTATATTTTATTTTGTGTAATTAACATATTAAATATAAACATATTCACTTATAACAGTTAATATTATTTTTTTTTACCGCAGCTAATGTTTAATTATAATGTAGTAAATTATCTCATGCTGACTCAACTCAAAACCCCTCCCTTCCCTATGTCTACCTTTTTAAACATTAGGTTCTACCATGAGGCTTTGAACATGATAGTTTGTAAAAAATAATAATTTTAAAAATATGAAAATAGAAGTACTAATAATATTTTATATTTAAAAATGTTCTAATATTTTCAAAAGAAAAGGAAGTAATAATAGATAATGTAAAATTTCTTAAATTATATACAATGATAAACAACATTTCCTAAATATAAACTTGTTTTAAAACAAAAAAATTTTTGAACAAATCCTAAATATTAAAAATAAAAAACAAAGCAAATTACAAAAAAAAAAAAAAAGAATAAACAAAAAAAAAAAATAAATGTATATCACAGAAAGTAATAATAATAGAGAAACACACATATAGTCTATAGAAAATGGAGTTTTGGTTCATTATTTCTTCACTTTCTAAATCTGTAACATTGAAACACATCATATCTCCACATTTGCTTAGGCTATGGGATTTGTTACATTATACAATGTATTTCCACTAATTGTGAGTATAAACTAAGTGTATAAATAATTGTACAGTCTACTCTTTTTCAAAAATTCAATTGATTTTAAAAACTATAATGATTATTTCCTTAGCGAGGAATGGGGATATTCTTTATAAATATTGTTTGATCGACGTGCATTTTCTTACTTGCATGTTCCATTTATAAACTGCTTTAATTATAATTTATGAAAACCTTATATTTCAAGTTCATTTTTCCTTTTTAGAACTATAAAGATGAAAAGATATTTATGCTCATTTAACAAGAGACTATGGTATTTACAATGTACAAGATATTTATACTAATTATACAAGTATATGAAATAAGTATCAGAATGGGTGTACATGCCTACTCTTTAAGGATTTGAATTGATTTTTTAAAAAACACAAATGATTATTTCCTTAACCTAATTATATAAGACATTCCTTATAAATATTGGTACAATCTCACACCCATCTTATGCATTTTTTTTAACATAGTACATATTCATTTTTATAAAATACTTGAATAATAATTGATGAAAAAATAGATTTTGGTTCTTTTTCCCTTTTTGTGGAACATAATAATGGCCTATGTCTAAATACATTTGGTCTGAGACTGTAAGTTCTTATATACAAGGTATTTATACTAATTGCCTAGAGATATGAATTAAAATATATAAGAGGTATCTGGCTTTTCTTCTTTAAGGATTTCCAATTGATTTTCAAAAACTCAAATGATTATTTTCTTAGCTTAAAGATGGATGACAATCCTTATAAAATAATACCTGATTTTATGTTATTTCCTATTCATAATAACTTTTTATTTATGATATTATAATTTTATTTTTTACATTTTTAAATCTTTATAAAACTTTTTTTTTTTTAAGGTTAGTAGAAAATATTATTAGTATTACTTTTAACTTCATTCAGTTTCAAATATTACTTTTAAAATTAAATACTGAAATAGTTACATTACTAATTTTTTTATTCAATGATTAATATTTTTATTATTTTATCTTTATTTAAAGATTAACTTGTGAACAGTATTTTTATTTTGTAAAAAATTCTGAGCTTTATAAAAATTTATAATATTAAAGTATAAAAAATTAGATTATAATATGAAACTTGATTAAAAAAAGATTATAATATAAAAATAATAAAATATTATAGAAATAAAATTAGTATGAATAGGAATATATATATATATATATATTAAAATCAATATTATTTAAAATTATTTATTCACGTATTAGAGTAAATGTATTTATATGTTAAAAGTTGATATAGAAACAATAATCTAATATTGAAAAATGAAATAATGAATTATATTAAAATCATAAATTTTAATTTAATCAAGAAATGGAAAATGGAGAATGAATTAGAAAAGGCAAAAAAAAATGAACACTACTCGGCACTAGGTGGCGACTGGAATGTGTGGTTAGGGGGGCTGTATTTTTGGTGTTGATGGAGCAGCTGTTGATTGTTGATGTGTGTAACAATGGCAAAGTTCTTCCAATTATCATTACCAACATGGTTTTTATTTTTTATCTTCTGGCTGTTTAGAAACAAAATGAGTGCCTTATAGATGCAATTCAGAGATTAAATACTGAGGTTTTAGTGGGCTGGGTTTGAATAATACATTACCATTTCATTAACTTCTTTTTGTATTAAAGCAAGGCAGAAAAAATGTCTTACTCTGCTGGATCAGGGAATCACATATATGTTATAGAAACCCATGGGGATGATCAGTCCAGATCGTATGCTAACAGATTCTTCTTTGAAGATGAGTCTTTCTACTTGGTTTGTTACCAGCCAGGGGAATATGAGAAACCACTATTGACAGTGAAAGATACATGAACTTCTCTGCACATGGTGCAAGCAGAGATTTGATTAGAAAGGAATTGCCGATAAAAAAAAATTAGTGATGATTGAATTCTGAATTCGTTTCCATTTTCATAAACACTTTTACACATTGGTTTACTGCTGTATTTACATTTCAGGAGAAAGGAGGCTGGATGAGGTATGTGTTGAAAGATTTCAGCAATACAGCCAGACCTTCATACAGTCTTGGATTTTACAAGGTACATGATCCTTTTCACTGAAGAGCATCCTTTCTATGTTTAGTTTCGAGCTTGCTGAGCAAATGCCATTCTGCTCATTCCAGAACTCATTGAATTTAATATAAGCAATTTGTTTTAATTGCATTCGAGGAAAGTTTCTGCTTTCAAACACTAGCTCATCTTTACTAGGAATTTCATGTTTAAACTAGACTTTGATCATGGAACAAAACTGCTGGGGAGGTATGTCCAAATGTAAGGAAACCATTTTTTACGTACCCCAGGAATGGCTTGTCTTTCAGACTTGGCAATGTCAGTTTCACACACTATTCTAATGTACTCGTAATTGTTGCATCTATAAGCTGATCAAGTATCCTCAAGGCAAAGTCCATTCATGATTTCTGAAGTCAAATTGATTTCATTAAAATAATTTCTTGATGCTTTCTCTGTTGGTTTTGTTGATATATGACAATGATAAAATATTTTGTCAAATTTAACTTTTCAACAGTAATTTGAAGGGTTAGATTTTCAAGGCTAGGATTAGCTTTTTTGACGAAGGTTGTATGGTTGGAGTGAACTGCTAGAGAAATAGACAATTTTGATAGAAAAGGAGTAAATAGCAATTAAGCCAAGGAAAAAGAAGAGAGAGAGAGAGAGAGAGAGAGAGAGAAGAGAATCAGATTATGGTTTTGAAAGAAAGGGATAAACACAAAAAAAAGACCACCTCATTTTATAAAATTGGAACCAGAATTTCTCGTTATTTGAGAAGGAACATGAGTACAATTTAGGGGTTACCTTCTAAACTAAAAACAGGAAACCATTCAATACAATTAGAAAAAAGGAAACTAACTCCCGTCGTTCTTCATTAAGGAAAAAACACCAGCCGTTCAATCTATAGATTGTGCTGTTGATATATGCAATCTGGAAGGAAATAAAATTCGCCCGTTCCTGTTCCCAGATGGAATGGAATAAGTGCTGGATTTCCTGTTCTCAAAGATTCATGCTTTCAATAAATCATTTTCTTATTACAGTGGTATCATACTTTGCTGTATATCTGAAGATGAATATATTTTTTTAATTACAAGGGTTGGAAAGGAGTAGCACTAGTGTTATAAGAAATAGCATTTGGGTTTATTGGGAGGTCTGATGGCATTGATCGCATATGTATTTGGGCCCATTAATCAGGATTCAATGGCTCAAATAATTTATCTATGATGGTTCATTACAGAAAATGGCAGTCATATGAGTGTGATACTATTAAAATTTTTAAATGGTGTCATATCATTAAGCCCCTAATTTTTAAAATTTTAAATGGGGTGCTTTGTGAGGAGGAAGGAAGAAGAGCTAAACACAGATTTTCTAATCCACTACCCTCAAATTTGGGGGTAGTGGACTGATCTTCTTTCAGCCTTTGGCATCAGTTAGGTTTGCCCAAATGCTAAGATCTTCAACTGTAGTTGGTTGCATTTCCCGGCTGAAAGCAAAGCCCTATGGAGGCTACTCCTTTAATCTCCTTTGGGCCATTCGGAAGGAAAGAAGTGAGATCATCTTAGAAAGTGGCCTTCTCAACTCTCAGACTAAAGAAGCTCTCTTTTATCCGCTCCCTCTTTGCTAGGGCTGGTTGTATTCCAAACGCAGATGTTTCTTTGGTTAGGCTTCTTTTGTACAGATTCTATGGCTATGACTAGGAAATCTCACTTATTTTTTTGGGGTTGGTTTGTGCTTTCTTTCCCTACCTTCCCTCCTTTCTTGGCCTCTGTGGGCCTTTTTGTATGCTCTATGTATAATGAAGGGTTCTCTTCTTTTGCCTATCAAAAAAAAGAAAAATGAAACCCCTAATTTAATGAAATGGCTCCATTTGGTTTAGTAGCCCATGAATTGAATCGCTCCAGTCAGTGCCATGTGACTTTGTTGAGGCCATTCTGCATACAAGCCAGTACTTCAAGAAAAATCTCTCATACTTCTAACTCCTTCTGTCCACTAGTTTCTCTAGACAATTAAATATTTATTAACAGTGCCCAACAAAGAGGAGCACCTCAAGGTAGATGGAGTAGTATACAAAAGGAGGGCGCAAATAGCTCGCTGTATCCAACTAGTTTGATGATAACAACACATTAAAATCTAGTTTGTACCTATAATGTGAAATTTCTGGGATTAAAATCTGAATATAGCTGCAATGTGTGCATTCATGTCCCACTTTAGTCTGATTTTGATTGTCCATCATTGGAGTGTGTTGCCCCATTGTCTTTCATCGATAAAAAATTGTTGCAGGTTATGAGCTTCCTGTTTTTCAGTTTGGTGATGGATTGCAGTGTACACTTCATCATTGCATTAAATAAGTGTTTAGGATCAGGGTGCCTTTAGCTGTTTTGCCCGTCATTTTCATTCGGCACTCTCTCTACACTCTCTGACATGTCCCTATTTCAGGTAAAGTGTTTTGTGGATGGAAGAAGTGGTGAACAAAGCTGGAACCTCCTGTCTCGGATATAAAGCTGTTGTAAGAGATAAATGCCGAAGTTCAAAATAACAGCCGGCAGGTGGAATACACCCCTAAAAATCATCTTGGACTCATTGTATGAAATTTAGTTGTTTGCTGATTACAGTAAGGCGTATAATGTTTATTTTATTTATTTAACTTGTTATAATGCTGACTTGGGATCTCAGATTAGAGGCTGCCATTGAACAACTGGGTGTTGAGTTAGTGGAAAAAGTGGCTCTTGATTCCAGGTTTGTCCACTGGAGGATTACAGAAGCTTCTTTCACTTCAGTATGGTGCTTCGTTTCGTCTATGGAGTTGATGTGGGTTATGGTCAGGTATTGTTACTTTTTCTCTGGATCGGTCTTGCACATAGCATGTAGAAGAAAAAAGCAAAAAAAGGATTTATTTAATAGGAGACTTGATCAAACAAACTCAGATGGTAATTATCTATTGGTGATGATCATGCTTACGAACATCAGGTGTTATACCATATTAGTTTGCCATTTGATTGATGAGGGCATTGCCTATCCGTACCGCACAGTTCAAAATGATTAAGCCAGTCTTTTTCATTACATCCAGAGATCTGCTAAGTCATCTACTTTCTTACTGTAATTGTTCCACCCATGTGAGTCTCATTTCAATGCAGAAAAAACATAATTTATAGATAAAGAAGAAACCAAAACAAAAAGAAACAAAAAAATAAAGCAAAGGAGAACTCCTTGAGATTTTAAATTATTGCTGAGAAAGGAATTTTTATGTAGATTCAAATAGCAGATCACAGTATCCGCGAGAATGTTAGAACCAGGGAGACAATTGTCGAACTTCACTAGGGTGTAGAGGACTGGGAAATTCCATTGTTTTCATCTTCCTCTTCTATTATCGTGAGAATTCTTGTGGGGTGACTTTTTTTTTCTCTTTTCTTTTTTTTTCCCTGTCTTATTTACTCTGGTATAGAACATGTTTAAAATCATGCCCAACTCCCCTAATCACCCAATTTTTCTACCTGCACTACTATGGTTGATTGGATGGATCTACTGGTGTTTCCATGTTTGGTAATGGATGCTTATTTCTAAATCTTCATTAGGTGGCAGACAAAATTCGTTGTGATGAACGGGTCAGTGTAGTAGAACGAACAAATTTAAGATATCTTCCAGGACTCCCCCAGAAAGTCGATTTGGTCACACTGGACCTTTCATTCATCTCTATACTCTTGGTAAAGCTCAGCAACATTGGTTATCAAATCACATATTTGTGAATGCAGTGAAATAAAAAGTAAAAAGAAGTGAGATGGATTGAGTTAAAATCTTCTAGCATGTTCCATTATCATCACAGCTGTGGTAATTCTTTTTTTTTTTTTTTTGGTTAACTTATGCAGGTCATGCCTGCTGTGGTCAATGTTATGGCGAGGAAGAATCAACATTAGTTACCTTGGTGGAAACCTCAGTTTGAGAGACTCGCAGGTCCCAAATAATATCTCTATACTTAATATTTTTTTCACTGCCTTTCATATATTTTTCTCAGTGAGACCCACTATTACGACTCGTTTATGTTGAGTTCATTCTGAAAATATTTACTCAAAGAGTTCACTGTGAAGTGGGGGCATAGTTATTCAAGCGCTAAGCCCTTCCAGGGCTTGGGTCCTTGAAGCGCAAAGGCAGCATGGCACACTACCTAATGCTCAGTGAGGGTGCCATATCTCATTATATATAATTTTAGTGGTGAGTGCACCCTACCAGCAACATATCTCACCTACCTAAGTGAGGGGCGAGTTTTTAAGTGAGGTTGTACCATATCTCATAAGAAAGCAAAGCCATATGTTTCACTATATGTGATGAAGTTTAATGTGGTTGATTAATTTATTTGAAGCTGTTGTGTTAAGAAGCTTTTAGTTTATATAATTGAAGTTTAATTCTGAATTTGTTTATTTTTTCTTAATCTGAGTGGGAGAATTGGTGAATTGTGTGAGGGATCTAGTCCATCGGGAGTACAGGCTTTTTATTCCTATATTGTTGTTGATAAGTTTACTTCTCATGAGAGCCCCAATGTTAAGAGAATTATAAGCCCCTGTTTGGTAATTGTTTTTAAAATTAGTTTTTTGTTCTCCAAAACAAAAAATAAAAATAAAAATAAAAAACCACACATTTGTTGGGTAAATTATGTTTTAGGTACCTAAAGGGAAAAAATTTAAAAATGAGGGCCCAAGGAAAAAGAATACAACAAAAAGGTATCTTTAGGAATTTCATTTTCAAAAATCATTTCCCGATTAGGAACTAGAGCATGTGGTTTTTGTTTTGAAAACTATTTAGAGAACATTTTTTGAGAAAACATAGAGGGGGAATATCATTTGGTGTTCTCTGTGAGAAAAATATTAGTCTACTGAATTTAGTGTTTTTTATGTTTATAATAACAAAAAAAAAAAATAGGGACCAAAGGTATTCTCTATGTTTTCCTTGTTCTCCTTGTTTTTCAGAATAAAAAAACAGTTTTCAAAAACTGTAAACAAACAGACCCGAACTGTCTCATGGGAAATTTATGATTTCTATTTTTGGTTATTATCATTGAGTTATTGATAAAGATACCATTGGAGAGTAGCCTTAATGGATATTGCGTCTCAGTAGATGAACTACGAATTAAACGGAGTTGGACTTAATGAAGAAACAACTAGAAGCCCAAACAGTGGCATTTGTTTTTTTTTTTTCACTTTTCTGAATAGTGATAAATAGGATTAAGTGTTTAGTTGTTTGTTTTTTCTAAAAAAAAAATCTAATTTTTTAATTTTTATCTAAATTTTGAGACAATAAATTTTTGAATAAAAAATTAAAAATACATATAATTTTATTTAATTAGCATGAAAGGGGTTATGAGAGTTTCAATTGGATCATAAAAATTATGTGATTGTCTCATGAAAAAGCCCCAAAAATCAAATATTTGGACTTTTTTCTGACCCCAGTAGTTTAATTCAACTGATAAGTCATCAAGGGTATAAAAACTGCATATACTTTAATCACGAAAGCTATTTAAGCTTTGCTTAAAAAAGTCAAAAAACAAATACCACCTTAAATTTGTTGTTTCTTAAACCTTTTAGGGTCATAGTTATTAGCTTCGAGTAAATAAGTATGACATGCTTTGACTAAAATGACTTTAGATTGTGTTTATGAGAAAAATTGAAAATGTTTTTAACGATATTAGATCATACGGGTTCTTGAGGATCATTAAGGGTGTAGAGTTTTGGATTCGAAAGCAAAGGGTGGATTCGGATCTCCTCACAAAAGTGCTGAGAGGGAACACGAATTTCTTGTTGCTTTAGCAAAACGAGAAAATTGCGGGGAATTAACATCACATGGAAGAAGAAGATAGAGAGTATGTATTGCGGATGAGAAGATATTATCTCCATAGAAGAAAACCCAGTTGCATATTTGGAGTTTGTAATTACCGTTGCCGATTTGTTAGGGGAAAGTAATTAGGTGGAAAATTGATTAATGAATAGTTTGTAAAATTCTTTCTCCAATGTATGTTGGCTTATTCATTTTTCCATTGAATGAAAATACTTCTTTTTTTAAATCTGATGATGCTTTTATCAATGCGTTTGGGCATAGGAGTTGCGAGGGCCAATTTGTTAAGGGTTGAATCGGCAGAATAACAGCACCCTTGAAAGGATGGTCAGACGAGGAGGCGCCTCACCGGGTCTCAGATGCTTAAGTCGAGTTTCTTTCTTACGAAAGGAAAAGGAATTTGCTTTGATTGATAGCGATATGATTGCATACCTTTCTTTGGTGAGATTGCTTGGTATTTATAATGGATGACTTTCTTTGTTGGATGATGATACGATGTTCTTCCCATTGGGTAGGGGATCTTTTCTTCCTTATCACTAACAGAATATTTAGAGGATAATTAAAAGGCTGTAATCGTGGGGATTCTTCTTTCCTTAATTGATATCGGGTCACGAATATGGAGTGCTTTCATTTCTTACGACTCACCTGGTGGTCAGCGAATTACCCTCATCACCGGTTCGACCCACTGGGCTTAGTTTGACCACACGGATCCAAGCCTTCGAAAGAACTGGGACATACGTTGTAGGTAGGGATTCCACTGGTGAGACATTTTCTTGGCCCATGGAGGCGCTGACGTTCAATGCAGTTCCCTAGATGCATTGCTTTGGGCTGTGGTGCTTTTATTTAAAGCACCATCAAAATCCATCAAAAATAATAATAATAATACTAAACTGATTTACATATCTAGGGTTTGTAATTTTCATTACGATTTCTATTAGGGGAATAGTTTGTAAAATTCTTTCACTAATATGATATGCCTTATTTATTTTTCCATTGAATGATAATACTTCTTTTTAGGATGTAATGGAAGTTCATTTTGATACTTCTTGTACTTTCAAATACTTATTTTAAATAACTTTACAATTGGTTATTTGAAATTATTTTTTATATTTGGATAGTTATTTTTTAAAATAGTTTTAAGAAATAGGTAAAAATAATTAAAATGTGTTTTTGGAAAACATTTTGTTTGTAGAAGTAGTTCTCATTAGAGTTTGGAGTGGACAAAATTATCATTGTATTGAATAGATTTCTACTTCTAATAACATATTAAGGCCAAACAATTCCTGAGATAATTTTATCAAATTTGAATAATCAATTAAATATTTTTGAGGAATTAGTATATCTTTTGTCATGTTTTTGTTTTTAAGACTAGTTTATTAGAATTCTGCAAAAATAATAAAGGTGTTTGATAAAATGTCATTAAAAATAAAAGACATTGTCACGTCTCACATCGGATAGGAAAAAAAAATTCTGACATTATATAAATATGGGTTCTTCTCAACCTTATAGATGCATTTTAAAGCCATGAGATTTCTTGAGCTGTGATAGACAAATATCTATATGATTGGACCGAGTAGTTACAAATGGTATCAAAGTCGATCCTCAACCTCAATGTGGGGGTCGGTTCCATTTGGCCCCGTAGGGTGTGTTTATTCGTTTGGCCCCGCAATCTCATAGAATACAATGAGGATATTGTGTATATACATCAAATAGAAGAGAAACTTCGTAACATTATATAAATATGGATTTCTCTCCAACCTAATAGACCTGCGTTTAAAAGCTTGATGGCGTGTTAGTTTTTAATGGGGTGGATGTGTGTGGTCTAGAGTCCATTCTTGCTTAGGGACAAGCAAGAAACTAAGTTTGGGGGTGTGATGAGTGCCCAAGAAAACACTTTCATTATACCGCATGGTCTTTCATTTTTACATTTATTTTATAGTAATTTCATAGTTTTTTTTGTGGCCGGGCTCACGATTTAATTTTTTGTTTGATTAGGGCTGTCGACGAAGCGACTCTTGGAAGCGGGCGGTGGGGACCCAAAGGCGAAAATGGCTGTCCGCGTCGCGGCGATCCCCCAGTCGTGGCGTCGGCGTCCGCGGCGTTATGTCAGCGATGAAAGTCGTGACAAAAGCGTCGTGAGCGTCTGACATGTGACGCCTCCAGCGTCAGCGGCGTCATTTCCGAGATACGCACCTCATCATTTTAAACTCACGAATGGCTCATAAATCAGGGGATGGGGCGTCTGAGCGAAGGCCTGAATTCGAGGAGCAAAGTGACACGGACTTGAAGAATCTTGGAATTTATCTTGTTTATTTTTGGATATTAGAATGATGTTTTTAATACCAAACATTTTCATCTTTTCACTCAGTATGTTCTAGATCTATTTCTAGGGTTATATTGAACCCTGTCATATGTTGATGGATTACAGTTTGATATTTTATATTATTCATTTGTTTATTAATTTATTTGCATCTTACTCTATATGCATGACTCAATGATATGTTAATGTCGCCAACATTGGCATAATCACAGGAATCAAGGTCGAGAGATGAGGTTGTCGAGGGGATACGGTAGAGGCGACGCCGATTGATTCGGTGAAATGAGAAATGATAGATCCACACGAAGGTGGCATTTGGGTTAAGTTTAAGCCTCGAGAATGCGAGTTGAGATAGAGATATGCTCGCTCTATTCATGAGATAAGGCGGATATACCTCGAGAGGATATCTCAAGTAAGGGGAGAGATCCTGCCTCGCCATCGAAACGACTTATAAATACATTGAATAATAATATCTTGAAGGAAGATAATCCATTAAAAGTGACGAGGGGAGACCTGGCCTAGTCTTGATACCGATAATTCATTGAATCAACTTAGTCAAATTTCACATCTTGAAATTCTCTCCTAGAATCATCTTTTAGGATATTATAAGCGAACGCTGTCAGTCTGATACATACGATGCTGTGGATCGATATGCGTACCACAAGTACCTTTATGTGCTTGGGGCGTAGCGTGCGCTATCTTGCACATGGGCGTCACGTTGCGCGTGTTTCGTTTATCGGTATGTATGAAAAGAGTTCAGGCCATACATTTTGGAATTATGTTGTTATACACCATGGTCATGCAGCTTAATTTAAGTATCTAATGGAAAGAAAGAAGCAAAGCCAAAGGTGTCGAATGGGTGGTATGACTACTCACGAAATTTGATTTAGAAATAAAGGCAGAGTAGTGATATGATAAACGATACATACATCAGTAGAAAGCCAACTGTACAAAGAGGAAATGGAAATTTTCCGGATAGGGTTGGCCTGTTGGCCAAAACAAGTCTGCACAGTATCGTGTGGCCAAATTACTTGGCTTGTGGAATTATGCCACCCGAGTTCATTCTGTGAGAGAAAAAAGAGAATTGGGTAGTAATGAATTACTACATATGGGATGACCCATTTATTGTTTAAAGAGGCGATCGATTATGAGATGTGTACAGAAGGTGGCCAAGCAAGATTTAAAGAATCTATTTCATCACCTTATGGAGGACACTTTGCCAGTCGAACGTACCAAGTCTTCGGTGGGATTTTCGCTCTGATTTTAAGAATTTGTTTTGAATGGTAAAAGGCGTGTGATCAATATCGAAGGAATGGAAATATCGGCAAAGGCATGAATGCCCTGCGAAAGTATCTGGTGAGTGCCCGATTATTTGATGTATGGGGGAATGGATTTTTGCAGGACCGCTTTTCAGTTTGTTTGATATATCGTAATCTAGCTGGATTATGTATCAAATGGGTAGAAACGACGGCACATCAAGAATGAGTGCAATACAGTTGTGGGGTTTTTACAAAGAAATATTCTCAGCAGATTTGGGGCACCTAGAACTATCATTAGTGATGGGGGAGGCCACTTTGCAAATAAGGTGTTTGACAAAGTATGAAAGATATGGTATGAGCACATTATGAGTTTGACTTGTCATCCTGAACAAATGGTATTGAGAGCTAGCAGAGAAATAGAAAAATTTTTGGAAAAGGCGTAAGCTAGACGGGGAAAGATGGTCTTTGAAACTTATTGATGCACTTTGGGCTTCTAGGAACAGCATTCAAAACTCATTGGGATAATCATACAGTTGGTCTTTGGCAGTCATATCACCTCCCTCTTGAAGAAGCTGAATATAAAGCTATGTGGGCCATTGAGAAGCAATTTCGGCTTTCAAGAAATTGCTGGAAGACAGCTACTCCATTAAATGAATTGGAAGAGTTGAGGAATGGCTTTATGATAATGCCGGAATCTACGAGGATAAAACAAAGTAAGCATGATCAACGGGTCACTGAGGAAGGAATTCAAGGCGGGAGATCAGGTCTTGTTGTCGACTCAGGATTAAGGCTCTTTCGGAAGCTAAAGTCGAATGGAGTGGACCATTCTGGTGTTATCAAGCACACAATTTGGGGCGGTGACGCCCAGAAGCTTGACGAGAGGATTGAAGTTATTGGTGAAGATTAAAAGCATTACGTAGGGAAGCAATTGGAGAAGATAAACCGCCCAGTTTACGAGATGGAAAATTGAAGAAATAGAACAATGGCGACGAGAAAGTCCAGTAGAGACTAAAAATGGAGGCGACTTGTGGAAAGCGATCAACATCGTTTGATTTTAAATCTCTGATTTGTGTGTTTAAATTCCTAATAGCTCATTGTGATTTACTAATTACAGTTTAAAGATTAGGTAAAAGTTTGCGAGGATAATGAAGATTGAGCAAAGATGTAGAATCAAATGGCTCGGGCGAGTAGCAACTTTCGGAATGACTCCGGTAATTCCACGGGAAAGAGCTATTTGAAAAGGGGAGCATTCCTTTCCCTATATAAATTCTGTGAAAATTGAATAGAATACATGATTGAATTGCTATGTGGAAATGGTTTGTTTGATGACATGTGAGTCACCTTTGTGTCGAGTGAAAGCTGTCTTCATTAAATTTAAAGGCAATTCTGAGGACTAGGTCGCGATAAAGGCGGAAGTCGCGACAGAAACTGAAATCCATAGCGAGAAGTTGATGTGTGACAGTCGATCTTGAAGGAAGAAAAGAGTAATTTACGTAAAATAAAAGCGATTGGAGTCGTGACAAGAGCAATTCGTAAAGAGTAGTGAGGTCAATGATACTTGATGTCGCTGGGATGCGTGCCATGACACGATGTCGACCTTAGGATGACTTATCCTCACGGTTAACTTATGTCGCGACAAACAATATTACAATAATAAGTGACGCATAAAAGAAGGATTTACTTGTTGAATGGGTTTAATTTTGCCACTGAGATTTAACGACAACACATGGCGACGAAGGAGGTGAAGTCACGACAAGCATAAATAAATGAAATAATAAATAGCCTGATAATAATTGAATTGCAACGTTGAGAAACTCTCTTTACTATCATCTCCTCCCGTGAAGCAAATTCGACTTTTAAATGTATCTTCCTAGTCATCGATTCTTACAAACCCCGACTCAGAACTTCTTCTAAAGATCTTGGAATTTCTCTAATGAAGCCCAACCTTCAAGCACAAATTCCACACAATCTGAGCGAAATCATGGAGGAACATGCTCAGCCCGAAGAAGAGGAGTTCATTTGGAGACCTGAGAGGAGGAACGGGCTGGAGACAGCACGGGATTCAACCGGTTTAAGAGCCCTTGAGGAAGAAAAGGGGAAAGAATGGCGTGAGAAAGAAGAAGAAGAAGATGGGTTTGTCTTAAGGAAGGCTTTTCTATATGGAAGAAGCTTCTTATGCGAGGCAAAGGTTATAGGAGAAAGGATTCAATCAGTTCATCTCTCCCAGTTCAAAAGGAATTGATAGAGCAAGAGAGGGGTGGGAGAAATTTTGCAAACATCGAAAATTTTGGATTATGCGGCGGTTGTTCAGAGAATTCTACTCAGCCTTGTTGGGAGAAAGGAGAGAACTACATTTTTGTCGAGAGGTTTGGGTTCCATATGGAGGCGGTATAAATGCAATGTACGGAATGGAGGGTCAAGGCATGGATCTAAGTACAAAAAGTTAGCGAGCCTGACCCTGCCTGAGAGAGAAAAGATAGCTAGAAGATTGACCAGGACGCGGGGTGAAATGGGGCGAGTCGAGGAGAGAAAGATTATAAACGGAGGTCGCCCGGGGAAGAAGCGAGGTATGGTTTTATTTTTGGCTTTTGTTAAGTTCTACTAAGCATGTTTTACGGTGGGAACAAGAAACAGCGAAATCATTCTCCTTATGCGAAGAAATTTATAAAACTTAATGCTAAGTATAATCGAAAACTACATAATGAAGTATCATGAAGGAAATCAGAGGCACAATCCCACGCTGGGTAGCCATCCACAGGTGCATGTATGTGAATTTGGTGTGAAGAGAAGTTGGGTAGAAGAGAGTGCCCAAGTTTCACCATTAACCATTTTTGGTAGGGTGTGAGGGACAATCGAAAGAAGAAGGGTCATGGTGAGCGATTCGAGGAGATGAGGGGAGGAGGTGCGAGGAGCCGAGAGGGACGCCACGATGGTTGAAAACCCGAGAAGAACAAAATCCCGGGAGACACGACGAGGAAGGGAACACCTCTGTTTTGCGGGGACGCCTGGGAGAGCATATGAAAGAAGTCCTGTAGATTCCACCGCCTTCCTTGGTAGCTCTCCACCCAGGTAAAAAGCAGGGATTTCGAGGGAACGAAGAAAGATCTAGAGGGCGAGAAGATGTGAATAGTAGGATGCTCATTTCTATGTCACGAGAAAAGTATGGAAGAAAGAGAAAGAAAATGGAGCATTCCAGTGAAGTCGAGAAGATGTGTATGGTGGGTGAAAGAAGAGATCATGATGGGAAGAGGAGCGAACGGAGAAAGGAAATGTATGAAGCGGTGTTGAAGAAGAAAAGAGCATAAATGGGAAGAAATGAGCGAAGGAGGCTTGAGTTTAAAAAGATCTAGAGAATCCAAGAAGAAAAATTCAAAAAAGGAAATGGAGGGACGAGGAAGATCGAGATCTCTTGAAGTTGACTCGGCCGTGAATCATTCTCTGACAATCGGTATGATCAGGGCTCTCGGCTCCACAAAACTTCGTAAAGAAAGGGATTCGGAGACGAGAGGCCAAGACAAGGGAGAAGCGAGATCAAGGGGTTAAATTCCTCTATATGTCATTGTTACGGGACTTCGAGAAAGAAGATGAAGGGACGGAGATAAAGTGCTTGATGAAATGATGATGCTTATAGAAGAAAAATCTATTTGGAAAATACGGACTTGATTAACAGTAAATCTATCAGAATTTTTGGAGGTCATGGCGAGCTGGAGCACAACATGAACACTGCAGGGAACAAGACGGGATAACACTGGCGAACAAGAAGGTTGATCTCACAAATGGGGTGATCTGGAAGCGGATAGAAAAGAGAATCTCCCGAAGAATGGAAATGAAGTTTCGAATTCAGCCACAACTTGGCTGCCCTTGATCTGGAGCTGACATCTTTGTTCCTCCTCGGAAAAAAATAGACCTTCTCATTGATTTGTCAATCTCTCCCTCATTCCTATCTGTTGTTCTCAACATTTGCACATTCTCATGAATAAAATCGAAATTTGTTTGATGTGTTTGAAGTCAGGTGTGTGTTTATTTATTTTTTTATTTTTTTTTTATTATTTTTTTTTGCTTTAATTGCTAGAGGAATATGAGTAGAATTTAGCTTCGGGAATGATAATCTTTTGACATATATACTATGGTACAGTTGGGGTAATTGACTAGATGATAGGATGAAACCTGAATAGTGAATAAGGGTTGAATGACACATAGTGAATTGAAAGACAAATTGCATAATTGACTTGAATTTGGGTGATAAGTCAGGTCAAGGGGAAGTTATACAATTGAAGGAGCAAAAACATATTTTTGGGTTTTGAAGTATAAATAGTAAGCTAAAGAACAGTGAATCTTAGATAATGTAACTCCTCGACCGTGAAATGAGTCGAGGACATCTTTGAAGGGTTATTCCACGATTAACCAAAAAGAATTAGAACTTTGTTTGATTATTGATCAAGGCGAAATCTAGGTAATACAACTAACAAGAGATGATACGAGGCCATCCTTGGCAGGCCATTCAGCCACCATTATATATAATATACGCATACACACCTTAGTTCATGAATTTATTTAAAACACTTCCCTATCTTCAAAAACAAACAGTTTAGAAAATCGAGTCATCCTTTCTCTTAATCCTCCCGAGTAAAGAACCTCGATTGCCCGGGAACTTAAGGAGGAGGAAGAGATAAAGTTTGGGGAGTATATTTTGGAGAACTAAAGAATACAAAAAGGGTGAAAGAAAGAAAAAATCCTAAAAAGCAAAGGATACAACTTGAAGAAAACTTAAAGGGAAGAAGTTTTGTCTTGTGGCCTAAATTCTCATGAACAATTAAGTTCTTAGGGTGTTTCAACACCACCTAGTACCCTAATGCCAGCTGGTATGGGAGCTACTAACTAAAGTTAAGCTAAAAGTGTTGAAAGCCTAAAAAACGAGAACATTGCACTATTCTGAATTAGTTTGTAGAGAAAAAGTTCAATGATGAGGATTACAAATGAGAAATTGGAACAAACAATTTTAAAACGAGGAAGAAATCCAAGAAGATTCCCAAGGATGAAGTTTGGGAATTAAATAAAGTTGCAAGGAAAAGAAGCGACCGATTAAGTAAGAAAGAAGGAAGAGTTTGGGTAATCTTAACTTTAAAAAGTTCCATCCATCCTACCCATATTGACGAAACTAGCATTCTAAGCACAGGGATGATTGATCTTGAAGGTTGGGAATTACCACAATAGTGGAGATCAGCTATGAACAACAAGCATAATAGAAAATTGGAAAATTGAAAGGATAAAAATGTGAAGGAACACTCGGAGGATTAAGCGGCGCTGAAAGGAGGAAAACGATCTACTTTTCAGGCGGGATCTGTGACCCAAACTATTTTATAAATCAAATTCAACGAATTGAGTTTTGTACACCTGATTTGTAGGGGGCCCAACCATGGACTTAAAAGTAGATATACGAAAGAATGCGATTCTTGTATTTCAATTAAATTGGTTGGGCTAGCGAGAGCAATCACGAGAAAATGTCCTTTTGTTTGAGGACAAACGAATCTTTCTTTTCTTTGGCAGGACAAAGCAAAATTTTAAGTTTTGGGGAGTTTGATGAGCTTAAAGGAATTAAATCTCCATTTGAGTCCATTTTTACGGTCGATTTTATATAAAAAAGTGATTTATGTTGGAAATATGGAATAACCAGCAAGCGTATGCGGCCCGGGAATTTGAAGAGGAATTTTTTGTAGTAAAAGCGCGAGAAGGTGGATGAGTATTAATGATATAGCGGTGAAGGAGTTTGCGACGAGGAAGGCGCGGAAGGATCAAAGAAATCAGTGTACAAACTGGAAGGCCTTGATGGCAATGAAAATTCATATCAAGGTCGCGACCACGTAAAACTCGATCGCCTGACGGAAAAGTAATGGAAGAGCAAAAAGAGTGGTAGCGACCAAACTCTCAGTCGAATATATGATAGTTGATAAAGAAGAAGAATTGGTCGCCAGCATCCACTAGTGACGAATTAAATCCGATGCAATGGGCCGAAGAGGTCGCAACATCACCTTTGCATCGGGAAAGGCTGTCGTGACATCGATGCTTGATGCGACATCGGTTACTGAAAGAAGTCGCGACATCGATAAATGATTCGCGACAACGAAGCAAGGAAAGAAAATTCGAGGACGCGGTCAAAGGTCGTGACATGAACTATGCAGAGAGTTGAGACTTATCGGCCCGATTTATCGCGACATCGGTCCTGAGGAGTGAAGTGTGACAATGATCGAGGTCGCGACATCCATTTGCCTGACAGAAGGTCGCGGCGTCATTATTAAATTTCAGCGCTCGCGACCTCCGGACACAAATGCTGTGGCCGGCGACCGCGGCTCAAGAGATAATGATGACAAGTGCGACAGGCTCGGCCTACGCGAACTATAAGCGAAGGCCAGCGGAGTCGCGTAAAGTCGATGTCGCGACATCAACACCCAGCCCAGGCGATTAGCGAAGTCGAAAGGTGCATCGAAGTGGGAATGACTTGAACCACATAAATACGCGGCACGCTGCGAAGGCGACTCTGGCGACTTGAAGCCAGAATGGGTTGCTGAAGGCTCGTATTTTAATTTTTCTTTTCTTTGTTTTATTTTTTGATTAGTTTGTTCCTTTATTTCGGTCGGATCTAAACGTTAGTACATTTAAGTACAGCTAAATGCAGTGCAATTTTCCTTCAAATTCTTTATGCAGTTTTGTTGAATTCGGACAAATTTTGGGTCGAACTACAGGTTGCTATTCTGATTGCTTTCTTGATCGGTAAGCTGTGTATGGTGTAATCCGGTGATTTAGAAACCCGGCTTCCATTAATTATTTATCGTCGAGAATATCTTTCTGCAAAATTTTATTCATTAATCTGCGGGCAGTTTGTAAATACACTTCTTTAGTCTTGTGTATTTTTTGTTATTTGATCTGATATCGGTGTCTCATACCCGAAGCGGGATTGTCTCGAAGCTCGATTTCAGGGAGGCCCTTTGGTGACACGAGAAGGCATTCACGAGTGATGAAACGATTTACGAGAAGGTATGTAACTGATATTGATGATCTCATGTGCTCTATATAGTTAAATCGACAAATCCTCTTTTCACTTGGAGCGAGAATAAGGTTGAGCGATTTATCAATTTAAAAATGCGAGAATCCTCGGTCGAATAGTGGGTGATCCCGTGTTAGCAAGGTTCTAATCAAGGAAAGGATGAGCTATTCTGAATTTTTAGGAAGAGAGAAACCGGTATAGTGTAAACTATGCAATGGTAAATCTAAGGGCTAAAGGTTTACATAGTCCATGTTATGGAGTATGAGTATTTGAGAAAGAAGAAAAATACCGAACAAGGTAACCCATGTTAAAAGTAGTTATCTAACATAATCTTCGGAAAACGGTGAAGATTAGATAATGAACGGTGGGGTTTGGAGAGATCCAACTGCACTATCATATTCCTTGGACTAGTTTTAAATATGTGGTTCATTAAGCAAACGTACAGTGCAATCTGCAGGAATTGATGTTTCACAATAGCTGTATTTTCAATGCTCCCTTTAAAAAGATAATGTTAAACCCTAAATTTGTAAATTTATTATTTCGATATTCAATTCATTTGATATTAATTAAATTCTTTTAGTTTCATTATTTTAAGGCTTTGAAAGCTGATTCAGAAATTGTCTATCATAGTCGAATAGTATAGAGCTTGAGTAGTCGATTGTAGTTGATTGAGAGATTCTTAGAGATCTACGTAGGATCGATATACGGACTAAAATCCGCTTTATTACTTGTTAGAGCACCATTGCACTTGCGGAATCATGAATCAACATTAAAGATTGTATCTATTCTCAGGAAACCATTTTACATTAGTATACTTGCAAGGAAATATAACAAACAAGTTTCATGGCACTATTGCTGGGGATTAGATAATAGTTTTTTGGTAATAGTGTCATAAATTTGCATATGCTCTTTGGTCCATCAACACTACTATAGGCGTTGAAATCAACTTCTCTTTTAAGGTCTGAGCTTGGTTGCATTTCTCATCAAATTCAAAGGACACCCATAGCATGAGAAGATTAGATAGGGGCTTATCTATTTTAAAAAATTCCTTGATGGACCTCCTATAGAACCCAGCATGTCCTAAGAAGCTGCGTATGCCTTTAACTGAAGTGGGGGTGGTAGCTTCTCAATTATTTCTATTTTTGCTCTATCTACCTCTATTACCCTTGCGGAAATTCTATGCTGAGAGGGCGATACCCTTCTCCTTATAAAGTGGCCTTTTCCACAGTTCAATACCAAGTTGGTATATTCTTCTGCCGACTGTCTTTACTCTCGAGTTCTCAAGGCGATCATCAAATGTGGGACTCCTACTCTTTGAGAAGTCATCCATAAAGACCTCAATTATCCTCTCCACCATGTATCGAAATATGTGCATCATACCTTTCTTGAAAAGTACGGGGCGTTACATGGCCTAAAGGCATCCATGAATGGAATGTTTGTGCGGACATCTGTAAAGTTATCCATCTTGGTCTTCGAGTGCAGCTGGCCATCTGATTGCCTGGTATCCCATCTAGGAAGCGCGATAATAATCATGCCTTCTGTCAGATCGTATCTGATCTAAGAAGAAGGGAGGAAGTGGTCCTTACGGGTGGACTTGTTTGGCTTTCTATAGTCAGTATGATCCTCTATCTAGTCATTGTTCTTGAGAGGGATCAAAGCGTTATTTTTCAAATTCTGCAATAGTCATTTCACCACACTTTCTTTGGGAACAAACCTTTAATACTTCTGGTGGTAGAAGAAAAAATGCTAAGGAAAAAGCAAAAAAATGTTACATAAAATTTCCTCTCATTTTTTCTTCAAGTAGGAAATATCTGATATTCACTATCTTATAATTTAATTTTCTTTTACAATTTTTTTCAATGATACAAAAAAATGCTTTCAATTTATATCCTTTTCCTCAAGATTTATAGGAATAAACATAGTCTTAAGATTATTTCACTGGTCGATCATCGTATTAGCCATGACATTGCTTTTGGTTTATGTCGACAATTCATAAATAATTATCAATGATTAAATATGTTATTTAGATCAAGCTGTCCTTATCAAAAATAAATATTGTTTCCCCTCTTATGAGTTCAAGAGCTAAATGGTAAGTCATGTTGTGAAGCTTCTCTTACCTTTGTTGGAACAACATATATTTGCCTAGTGAATTTTAGGCAAATATTCATTGTGACGAGTTAGAATGAAATCAGGGTAAACTAATTTGAGAAAGTTTAAGCAAGTCAAATCTGAAAATTGAGGACGATCTGTTCTTACTCACCTTTGGAAGAGGTATTGTTCTTACCTTACAAATATGGGTAGCGAAGCGAAGAACAAGGATGGACATCGGATCTCTTGGAATATCAAATCTGAGGGCTTCGTCTTGTACATAAGTATAGTTTGCATTTTGTGGATCAACATAAATTTGAAAAGGTGATGGATTGTGAAGAGCACATGATTGATTAGGACCGCTATCCTTGATTAGATGGCTATCATAGGTCTTGCTCTTGTTCATGATGGTGACGGTCTTGAGCATTTCTTATTGAGGAAGAAGTGATTGGGTTATTAGTAGTTGGATGTTGTGAAATAAGGGAGTTTATCTCCATAGCTCAGCACGTGAGGAGAGTGCAAGAAGATGGTAGTGAAAAGGGAGCCTTATCTCTCATAAGACTAATGTGCTTAACATAATTAATACATAGTGAAATCCTTTACATTTGGAGCTGACCCACCTGACTTAGGCAGTGAGGCCCCTTTACCAATCTTATGTCTCTCTATGTATGTATATGTTTACCTCTTTTGCTATACCTATAATGCATTATCCTTCTCTGGCCTTATCATTATACGCGACAGTGTATCATGTAATGGTGAAACATCGAATCACTCATGTATACAAACAATCCTATTGTTCCATTGGTATCGAGCGCCTCACTCTAAGACATTGAGGGAGATAGGTAGTATCATTGAATGTTTACCTCTGAAAGCCAAATGAATCTCTTGAAGGAAGGAGGCTCGGTTGTCCGTCCACCACCATTGGATGGGACTAACCATGACTACTAGAAAGCTTGTATGTGTGCGTTCATCAAATCCAGAAATGACTGGCATGTGAAGGATTGTCTTCCTTTGGTTAGTCTCCTCCTGAGGAAGGCCCGAATCCAGGTAAAGAAGTGCCTAGAGAGAGAACTTGAATGGACAATTGAAGAAGATATGGGGTCTCTAACAATTGGGAAATCGAATGTTTTCAGTAAATTGAGCTTGATGGTTCAGTATATCAGCGCAGAATCAACGAGGAGGCACATGGAGGCATCTTGAATTAAGTTTGAAGGGATAAATGTTATGCGGAAATCAAGGATAGAACCTTTATCTCTAACTTGAGGAACCTCAGGATGGAGGAAAATTAATCAATTAATCAATATCACACCAAGATAAGTGATATATCAAATGATTCATTCATCATGGGGAGAAAGATTCGAGAAGAAAAGCTCATCTGAGAAGAGTTTTGAGACTCTTCCTGAGGTTTGCTTCTGAGGCCGCAACCATTGGAAAAGCAAAAAATCTCGAAAACCATGAAACTCAGAAGAATTGATAGGATCTCTTTAGGGCACTTTAAGATGGAACTTGAGGGTATCTAAAATTAAGGAGGGAAAATGGTTGTCTTCAAGTCGGGAGCCACAGGTTGAGTCGAAAGTGAAGAAGGAGTTGATTTAGAGTAGAATCATGGCTCTTAACAAAACAAAATTTCAACCGGTGGAAGGGAAGATGAGACAGAAGAATAAGGTAATTTTCAGCGAAAAATCATGACCCCTGTTTCCTAACCTTTTCAACTTTTGCTTCTTAGAAATGCAAACTCCTTAGTGAAAACCGACCCGAGAGAAGAACAAATCCGAAATTCAGTGTAGGGGTGTGTGAGCTTTCAGGAGAATCACTTTCGCCCAGGCTCTACAGACGCTTTTATGAAAACCTCTCCTTCTCTCGGCTATACATGTGCATTTGCACCTCCGGAGGTGCTAGCACGGAGGGGCATCGCTGACATAAGGACTACGAAGGGAGGCTAGCAACATAATCGAAAGCCCTTGTCATGACCTCAGGCCGATCCTACGAGGCCCAATAGTGATGTTGTTAGCATAGTTGAGCCTCCCATCTAAGGACACATTAGGTCAACACAGCCATCAATCTTCAAAAACACAATATCCGTGCTGTTGAATGAGCGTAGATACCTCACGAAAGCCTCCTCCATAAACCCTCCTACTCCACCTTCGTTGGACCCTATGGAAATGAGTAAGGGAAGAAATCACAATAGTGAAAGAAGGAGCTTTGTATATGAGAGAGAGGAATCTATTGGCAGCTTCATAAACTTGAGTTTAACCCCATATGCTATAAGAGTGGAACCTGAGAATACGCTATTAAATACACCATCGGGACATCTGTTGACGTTGCATTTGGAACATATGCACATTAATAATCTACAATTCTCTCCGTACTTGAGGTCTAAAACAGTGTTTTTCCCAGGCTAGAAAAGCATGATCCTCCGATCAAAGAAAAAGGGGACATTGTAGTGAGTAAAGTAGCCTTTGGAGGCCCCGGACCGTGTCCAGTGGTGACACACCGCGTGAGCCCACTACGGCCCGCCCACATGTAAAGTGGCCCAAAGCAGCCCATTATATTAAAACCACCCACGAGAGCCAACCACATAGTGCAGTCCTGGGAAACCCATCTAGGTCTTGAGTCTGACCGTACATCCCCTACGCATAGGGTGGTTTAGATAAAAATGAATATATTGAGGAGAAAATTAAATAGGATATTTATCTACGGATCTCCTAAAATCCAAATCCGATACGCCTCGAAAACATTAATCCTTAACAAGAGAGAATTGGTCTTTGATAAGGAGAGAGAGATCTTATCACCAATATCATGAGATTATCTTTCCAAAAATCAAGGAGAATTAGTCTTAGATATAAGGGAAAAAGAGATCTCATCCTGAAAACTTATAGGATTATCTTTCTAAAATAAAAGACAATTGGAGTATAAACAAGAACTCCCCACCAGGGAAAGGTAAACAAATAACTGTCGTATTTCCTTTTTTCTTCTTCTCCCATCCTTTTTCGCTTAAGCATCGGAGCGACCGGTGTCCCCCCCTTTTTGCGGAGTTTATAACTCGTGATACCCCGGATGATAGACCGAACCAGGTACGAAAATAATGGAACCAATCTTGATTCCATAGTAAAATAGTGATGGAAATACGTGCACGTAGATCCTTAAATGAAAGAAAATAAAAGATTACAAGTCCTTTAAAAAGCGCATAATCTCATTGTGAAATTTAGAGTACAAATCATTGCATACCCACTTCCACTTCCACTTGCATTATCCTTTCTTCAAATCTATACCAACAAACCAGAATTGGTATCATTAAATTATCTTTGGATAGCAAAAGATTGTTTGAATTTATAAATATCTTAGAAATTAAAAAGCCTCGTGTGAAAGATTACTATGGTAAATCAACCAGAAACCAATCAAATGTCATCATCAAATTCTTTTTCATTGTCTTCATGTCTTCCTCCACACATCGAGCGTCCCACTTGTCATACGTTGTAGACGAAGGGGAAATGAGTATCAGTGAATGATTACTTCCATTCCAAGAGACAAATTAAGTGCAAATTGGATGATTACTTGCCAAGAGATGATTCTTCCTTCTAAAAGAAATGCCTCTTATATTATATTTATATTAAGTATATGTCTTTCCCATAGTTGGGGTTTCTGATGTTTCTCCTCTTCCCCTTTTAGACATAGGATATAAAATTTTAAGGGAAAACATTAATAATATAAAAACATTTACTAAATATTAAATGACTTTTTATAAAAGTAAGAAAAAAACAATTCAGTTGTAAATAAATTTGTCCTTTATTTATTAAGCATTTTTTTAAAGAAAAAAAAATGTAAGAAGTTCTTGAAGTAAATTTACCCAAATGCAAACATGAATTATTGTTTGCCAAGAAATGATCATTTAGCTTCTAAGGAAGTTAGAAGAAAACAATTTTATGAAGTAGTTCTTACAGAAATATAGCTTAAATCTCATGGGCATGATCGCATGAGTTCTTTGATTGAACCAAATATATACCTAAAGCCCATTTCAAAAAATTTATACTATAATTATTATAAATCTAGGATGGATAGACACTACACTTCCATTATACAACAATTTAGATGTTTAGCTATGTCGAATCTAGCTCTTAAAGTTTTTGAATTCGACCAGCCTTTTTAACGTTTATCGTGACACATTTATGCCTATCGTTAGCAGAAATTCACATGTAGGCAAGCGAGGGGTTAATGTGCTGCGCTATGCTGTGATAGCTTTGCACGGGGTTCGTGTAAACCTGAAAATTGACCTGACAAATGTGCCCTTATATCTAACCTCTAGACCATAGATAGTCCTCTCTCCCCGGTATGATCAAATTTTTGTTTGGCCTCTTTCCCTCTTAAACCTAATCAAATCCCTAAGATTCCGAGCTTCTTTTTGGTTCCACCAATAGCGACAAACGAGAGAACAAAGGCGGACCAACTGACCCTCCATTCTTTTTCCCTCTTCCATAGTTTCTCAATAGCCAAACGAGACAACACGCACGAATGGTAAAACTTCATTTTCTTTGCGATGCAATGCTGCGTAACGTTATTTGTTTTTCATTGTTTGAATTTGTAATATCTATGCGAGAATTCACGAATCATTGAGATAATATAGCTTAAATGGAGATAATATAGCCCATACGCTCTCTTAGCTTAGTGATTAATATAGCCTTTTTGCGAGATCACTTTTATCATATTCCATATTGAGAAATCAACCTGGGAATGTAAATGTCTACTTGAGAAAAAGGCTTGCGGTGTATTCAAAACCGGCGTTATTACTGTCTTAATGCAGTTAATTTCTTCTCTAGCTAGATAGTAGTATACAGGAAGCTTCACGAACAAGAAATCTTGTTAGCTTGTGGTATGGATGCCATCGTCTTCCTCAGGATAATTGGTTTCGGGTAATGGCTTATACACGTGAGACTATGATGGCACTTCGGCACGTTAGTGTACATCAAATTTTGTTTGAGAATTAATATGTTTTTTACATTTTAATACCCTGCTTGTTGGTGATGGTTGTAAGTGAATCAGTGTCTTGTTTAAAAAACAGTTTAGCTTTGGTTTTCCAATATCTTTAAAATTTTTTTTTGCTCCCTGAGCTAGTCATTTAATAGAGGCACACTTTTCAAACATAAGCACATAAACCTCATAGCTTTGCTATCTTTAACAATTTACTATGAAAATTTTATCGGAAGAATTCAAAAAAAGGGTTGATGTGGGGAAAGAAGTGTTATAACTAAGAATAAATATTTTAAGATTATTTATTATTCATATTGTATCCAGGTCTTACTAGCCCCTAATATTTGATTGTTTGAAAAAAGATAGAAAATATTAGATCTTCATTAGTTTTAAAGCAAATTTATAGAAAATTTTGCAAGCCAATAACATTGAACTAAGAATTTAACCATGTTTTATTACTACTTATGAGTAGGTAAAAGATTTAAATATTTGGGATGGACTAGTGTAGGCGCAGGAAATCATGTTTTTACTTGCGGAATGGGTGAAGCGAAGACATTGGAAAATATGGTGAGGGAGTTTCTTAACTTGGGTGAGGCCTTCACTTTGGCCCTCACCTTTCCTACCCTTTTTGTCATACAGTCATGAATGCATCACAACAACTTAGGACTCAACATTATTTGACTCTTGAATTTTATTTATTTTTCATTGGTGGTTAGATGCTGAGGTACCCACTAAAGTGTCTTCATGCATCTTGATCTTTCATAGTGCATGAATTTAGCTATGCACATGAGGCTACTTTATAACAAGGGGGTGCTGAATTCTCGTTAGTAGTTAATTAAGTTATTTTTCCCATTAATTTGGTGTGACTGAACTATTGTATTTGTTTGATTTATAAGTGTGAAAGACTCTTCGGAGTCAACCAACTGCGCATGGACCTATCCTCTGTGTGTGTGTGTTTTTTTCTAAGGGTATCCTCTATGTGTGTTTTTTCAATAACTAATCATATATAACATAAATAAAGGCGTAATTATAATTTTAGATATACTATAATAGTTTTATGAAATATAAAATAAATTTTATATACACTATAGATGGATGACAAATTTAAAATAATTTTTCATTAGTTCTAATAGACCAACATAAATACTATTTATACTTTCAGATATAAAAAGAAGTTGAGTCCTAATAGAAGAATATGATAAAACTTCTTTATAAGGATTTGATTCACAAAAGCTACTTTATATAATTTGATTAAAAATTATTCTGAAAATATAAAAAGATAAGCGAAGAATTCTGACAGCATTTTTAATTATAGTAAAAAAGTTACAATACATTTGTAAATACTAAACTGCTAATAAGAAATTGCCACTTATATTAAATTAATAATCAATAATATGTATTATGGATTTAAAAGATATATTTCCCCTTTGGAATTTTATATTTATTTATATTTTATACAATTGATATAAATATTTTATTCAACACAATATTTCTAATACATTTGAGATAAATATTTTACTTATCAAAATATTTCTAAGCCTCCTAGCAGTTTGGAATCGAGGAACTCTTATCCATGATTAATTACTCCTTGGAGAGAGAAATAGAGTTGTCTTTGAGGATGTGGTTTTTCCCAAATAGAATGAAGCTATCCTTTGTTAGTGCTTTAATTTCTTGGGCAAAGTTAATCCCTAACGTGGAGTGCTTTAATACGATAGTCCATTTTGGGCCACTTCATGATGCGGGCCAGGCGGTGGGCCCTCGTCGGCGTTGGGCCTATTGAGTAGTGGGTCTAGGCCTAAAGGTCACAGTACTCACACTAATCAAATGAAAATTCTTTGATACTCATTGTAAAAAATAACTTAACTTCTAATATAGTATTTAGCAATAAGACCGAAGTTTTTAACATCAGAATATTTAATCTATTTCTCCATATTGATTATCGGTGAAATATGTCATATGTATTCATCCATATCTCATATTAAGACCCATATTTTTGAGGGGCTGGGACCCATATATTTACCTTTTCTTTTGTGAGATTATTTCGTGCGTTGAGGGTGAAGCGCACAGTCCCAACTTTGAAAGTTGAGTTGTTAAGGATCTGGAATTATACCAGGTACCATGATTTTGAGAAAGGCAAGTCTCAGATAGCTTCATAAGCAATTTCTCCAGTATTGATGCTTCTCAAGACAGCCTTAAGAATCCGAAAATGATGCGACTAAAGAGAAAAGCTGTCACAAGAATACTTCTTCATCCAGGACCCAGAATATATGAATATTAGTTGCAAGATTGTTGGTGCAATGGGTGCAATCCGGGGAAAAGATTGCAGGTGCCCACATTGTAAATGAATGTGTTGGTCCGGAAGGTCAGAAAATGAAAATTTGAAGCTTGGTGAATATTTGCTGCTCCTCTGAGTCAGAAGTTTCATGCATTAAGGCTTTTACAGCAGATGCATAAGCATAAGGTCAGAAATCAATTAACCTACTCCAAATGATTGTAACTGAATGTTTCAAAAAGTTAAACCAAAATGACCAATCCAGAGTTACTCGACAGACAACAAAGGTAATCAAAATGACTAAAGATGGGGACTGCAAATATAAGTGTAAATTCCCCCATGGCTTCTTGTACAACAACAGTGTATCTAAAGGAAAAAAAAATTAAAAAATGGAAAAGTTACATTGTCCACTGCACTGCTACTTTAAACTCTGGTTTACTCTTCTCATATATTTCCTGATACTCCTTACCCAGACCCAAGAAGTTACAAAGGTTAAGGTTAAAAGCAAAACTAAGCTACAAATAGCTAAGAATAAAGAATCTAACAAGATATGAAGATTGTGTTTGGTCATATCTTTCCTTATACTTTTCCTCCTATTTTTTCTTTTCCTTGCATTTTCTCTCAAATTTCCAGAAAACCAAACATAACCAAGATGCCAGAAAAACAAAAAGGATTCAAAGCAGATTGTGAGCCCTAATACTTAACTATATTTATATTTTGTCAGATATGAAACAAAAGATGATATGTTGATGGGCGAAATCACCTGAGGCAAGCTTGGCAATCTTTGTTTCATTTATAGAATGATCAATCTGCTTTTGTCTGAGGAACATATCATATGGTCTTTTGATGCTAGCAATAACCTTGTGAGTCGCCTTTCCTCTGGCTATATCCACCTTAAAATTGTCCTTAGACAATTGCTTCCTTCAAATGTGGTTTAGAAACACTAAACGGTCACTTCACTTTGTTTTGGTTTTTTACAAACAGGCCTTGGCATCACCATGGGAGAGCTCCATTTTCTCTACAGAACAGTTTTCTTGATGTTTCTTTGCTTATTGAGACTCAATAAGCCAGAAAATTCCGAGCAGTGTGAGTCTGTTGGGATCTCTAATATCCCAGCCATGTTGTGGATCTTACCATGGAGTGAATGCCCAAGTAGCTTAGATACTGAAGCCACAAAGGAATCTATAAGGTAATCTTCAAAAGTTTTCGCTACCCAGAAAAAATTTGGCCATCAGGAGTCAATTATATGGCTGAGGCAGATCAAAGTGCATCTGCCACTGAGGGCCATGTGCAGTCAGCAACGTAGTTTCCCCCTTCTTGGTATTTTAGGAGGAAAAATATGTTTTCTTCATCGTTAAAGAACTCAACTTTCCAATGTCTTGTATTTGTAATAAAACTCATCTTAGTTTCATTTGAGTTAAAAATTAAACTGCAAGCTAAAAATTTTATACAAAAGTTAAAAAATGTCAGTCCTAGGGTTTTAGATCCATAAACCAGGGCTAGTTTCTAGATCTAAAAACTTAACTTTTTAATGACTAGGATTACTATTTCACTCTTAGAGAGAACATACTATGAACAGCACAAGTTTTCTTGGTTTTGGGCTTTAGATCCAAGAAGACCTAATCTCCGACAGTTGAAGTAAAAAAAAAAAAACAGCTTGAACTCAGCAAAATGAGGCCAAGCGAGCACAAAAACTTTCAAGCTTTGTTCAGCGTATGATTTATATAGTCGTAGCTGTATAAATAGGATTTAATAGCTTTAGAAATTAAATTGAAAAAGATGAAAAAAAAAAAAAAGAAGAAAAGAGATGATTATTTACATATATATAATAGAAATCAGACAGTTGTACATGAAGGATTAGTGCTAAATTATTGATTCAATCGCATCGTCATCATTTTCATGGCTGTACTCTTCATCGTCATCATCATCCACACTCTCATTTTCACATGTCATCCTTCCAAAGTTGAGTATATTCTTTAGAGACTGTTCTCTTAGTTACCAGTATCTACGCACTCAAAGGAAAGGATCTAAAGGATATGAAAGGAGGGACCAGGATAGGGGATCAAAAAGTATGGTTTCTTCCTTCTCCCACACAAGAAATAGGGTTTTGATTGCAAGGGGTGGTTTATCCCTCTCCTCCTACAAGAGAGAAAAACTAGGGTTTGGATTTCAATGAGGCTGATTTCTCTATCCTTCCAAAACTAGGGTTTTGATTGCAACGATGTTGATTTCTCCCCCTCTCCACCTGAGAAAGACTAGGATTTGGATTGCAAAGAGATTGATTTCACCCACTCCTCAAAAGAGAGAAGCAGGGTTGTATCCCAAAAAGTTCCGATTCTCTCCCTCCTCCCACAAAAGAGACACTAGGGTTTGGGTTACCAAGAGGCTCTCTTCCACAAGAGAAACTAGAGTCTTGGCCCACCAGGAATTCTCCCTCTCCTCTGTTAAGAGAAACTAGGGTTTAGTTATGAAGATGATTTTCCCCACAACTCAAACAAAAATGCGCCTCACACATGTACCATCTGCTTGCATTCTGCAGTATCATATTGAATATATGGTAAGACTCTTTGGAGGGGTGGGGGTTATAAGGTTTTCCTTCTTTGAACTTAGCTAAAACCTGATTTTGAGAATCAAAATGAAATTTGCATTTTGCTTTTCTATTGCAGAGAAAGAATCCTTTATAAAAAAAGAAGAAAAATCTAAATAACATCAGAAGTATTTTTGGACCTTATTAATTCTTTTTAAAATAAGAAAACAATAGTCTCTAAACAAACAGGAGGCCTTTACTTTCACAAGAAATTAAATAATAAATTTACTACAAGCAATAGTTTCTATGTTCTCATTTTCAGATCTAGAAGCCTTTATCAAATGATATCTACTGCATTTCTTATATAGGATTATACATTGATTCTGTGACCAAAAATAAATAAAATAAGTGAAGAATTCTAAGAAAGGGAAAAAATCCTAGGAGATTCTATATACAAATTATACAATTTTTTGAGCTCATATGAGATGGGAAAAAAAAATTCAATAATCTCATTCCCAATATGCTTAAGGTAGTTTCAAATGATTGAGTAGGAAGCTTCTTTATTAGAATATCAACCAACTAAAAAATTAGTGTTTGTTTATTTTTAGCAATCTTTGAATATAAATTTTTTGAGTTTAATCGAATAGTACTTAATAGCATTAAGTATTAAGTTGTTTGTTTTTAACATTGGGTGTGAGACACGGGATGACAATGAGGCAGGATTATTTCGGGTTCTAAGCCGCCTCGCTCTTAATGAGACGGGTTTGGTTTAATTATGTCGGGTTTTAGCGGGGTTTAGGTTGTTTTCTCAAATCCCAGGGACGGGTTCGGGACGAGGTTCGAATGTGTTACTCCTTCATACGATTATATTTTAAAAATATTTTTTATTATTTTATTTTATAGTTTAATATAAATCATAATAATAATTAGATTGTTTTTTAATAAATAATTTATAAAAATTCAAAATATTTTTATTTTTTATGAAATACATTAATTTTAATATAATAAAAAAAATAAAATAAAAACAAATAAAAACAAAAATAAAATGTAAATAGGGCCGGGTTTCCAAGGAATTTTCTCATCCTTAGTTTAATTTTTAAATGAGACAAGTTTGGGAATTGAAAGAATTAAATGGCGAATCGAGATAGGTACGCCTCGTCCCAAATCCTTCCGTTGTCATCCTTTGTAAGTGTTAGCGCTTTTCTCCTTGTTGGGGCAGCAATAGAGTTTTCTTGTTTTGGTGGAAAATGACTTTTACGAATAGAAAGAAATGAATATTTCGGCTTTTACATTATAAGCTTTTAAAAAAATTTCAACAATAAGTACGTGAAAATTTTAAAAAACAAAAGCGACTTAATCTTTGGCTAAAGAGCTTTAGGTAGTAAGTCAAAAAACAAACAACTAAGTCTTTGTAGATTGTAGAAGTCTGAGATTAACACATGTTTAAGTTTCTCTTTTCATAAAATTTTTGTTGACTTCCACATGCTTAGTTCAATCATCTTTGCATGAAAAATTATTAGAAAATTGATGGGTTAAACTTGTTGCTACAATAAGAGTTTCATGGGTTCTTCAAAATTAATTCCAAGGTCACTAGATGTGACACATTTGAAGAATCTCACGTATTGATGTGTCACGACGTTAATTCAGCTTTCTACACTAAATCGAATCGCTTCTGCTTTTCTAAGTCACTAAGTTTAATAGTAGTGATAAAACATGTTATATGAATTTTCATGAACCTCGACTATTTTCTTTTAACTATGATGTACATAATTCAGCTTGACTTGGATGTTTTTCTATAGTGCAATAAAAATTAAGCTATACAGTAGAGATTGGAGTTAGATTTATTTTAAAATGAGTGAGATATGGAGATGTATGCCGATAAGAATAACCCTCTGATGAGATGTTTAGTAGATCTTGGCAGCGCGGAAGACTGTTGCGGCTACTAGCCTTGATCGAATGAAGCTTTCCTTAGGAATGCTCAACCGCGATCTGCGGCCGAGATCTCTGTTTTCAGCCAGTGCAACGACCATGACGCCTAGAAGGCGTCCGCGCTCACTGTCTGAGAAGGCGGGGCCTTACAATGCCATAGTATTGGCCGGACTGGCTGTACTTTCGATCGAGTCGTCCCTTGACATATCGCGGATGGTGATTGGTGACCCGGCGTGAAACAGTTGACGCTTCTAAGCGGTTAAATGCCGCGGCGAGTGCTATCGACTATCGGACGGAAAAAGAAATGGGAGAAGAGCTCGAGAAGTCCTCACGTGAATATCACCCTAAGTAGCAACCAGTTCATTTTTAGGTTAAGTGGAAGGGAAGAACCCATTAGCTGTGGATCCCCTACAGTTAGTGACGTTGGACAGGTTGGAGAAGTTTAGATACGTCAGTTCTCTACTATCCAGCAAAGAAAAAAAGCAGCTACAAAGCGTATTGTTAAAAACATATGCATTCCACTGGAATAACTCGAGATATGATCATAATCAACTGTGCTGCTCTCTGGAGTGAATATTATCCGCGTGGCTTGAGTAAGACAAAAAAGTGGCGTCTCCACCGAGATCACCATCAGTTATTCGAGACATGGTGGACAATCTTACAGGCCGGGTTTATCATGGGGTAAAGTACCCGAGATGGCTAACCAATGTGGTGAGTGGTGTGGTTCCAAGGCGATAAAGTGGAGAGTATGTGTGACTACACGGACCTCAATGAAGCATGTCACCTGCCACATATAGACCAGATCGTTGATGCCACAGCCGGGCATGGAATGCTGTCATCTCTGGATGCTTTATATAGATACCACCGGTCCGTCTGAGGAAAACAACCTTCTTTACGCAAGGCTATCTTTGCTATTATATTACCTTTTTATTGCGAAGAATACCGGGCGACTGCTCCGAAATTTGGTGACCAAGATATTTGATGCGATGGGCAAGACCATGGAAGTCTACATCGACGATATGCTTGTCAAATCCATAGAATGCGTCGATCATCTGCTTGGGTTCAGGAATACCTGATCGATAGTATTTGTGATGGGCCATAGTTTGTTCTTTGGGTATACATGAATTTTTTACTAGCAGGCTGAAAGTCAGAGCATGTTTCAACCCTACGGTACCTGAAAAACGGCCGAGGTGGAATCATCTGATTTCTCCTAACAACTTTGAAAAATTAATACTTGCGCCATGAGACAATGGGTAGATGAGCTACTAGGAAGTTCTATGAGCTCTGAGAATGACCGATGAAACAAACTAGAGGATGTAGTAGATTACTTTAATTTACTAGATGGGCTATAATTCCCATGAATTAGGATGCCCACACTTGGCTTGGAAATTCTTTAAGGGGAGAGGCTAATGAAGCCGTAACTAAAGACTTAGATATGACCAGCGAGCTCCATAAAGGCTGCCGGTGTTTGTGAGCATAGCGTCATACCGGCCAAAGGGTGACACAAACTTGTACCAATAGGCGGAGTAAAACGAGCGTACATTCAAGACGGGGCCACTGGTCTTGAAAGGGAAGAGTCTTTGAACACACAGCTAGCAAATAAATAGGAAGTTCCAGCCAAAATGGGAAGGGCCGGCCTCTGATGTCCAGATTGGGAAGCGATCGGATCATACGCATTGAATAAGCTAGATAAGACTCTTGTACCGAGAATGTGGAATGTCATGCATCTAAAGAGGTATTACCAGTAAAATTTCCTTTGAAAGTATTACTATCAATAAAGACCGTCTTTAAAATATTTTTGGGAGATTTTGCAGCGCCTCTTCACGGGTCCATATATGGGTGATGTGCGGTGGCGCTCCATAAGCGTCCGGATATTGATGATATCCTGGCGGCACTCGCAAAGTCGGTCTTAGTTGATATCTGTTGGCATTCCGCAAAAAGTCCGAGATATGACCCAATATCCTGGCGGCACTCACAAGGCCGAGGCTGGCTCTTAGCCTAAACTCTCAAAGACCAAACTTTATCTCTTAACTGTGACATAACCAAAGACCGGACTATGGCTCTTGGCACACTAGCACTTTCAAAGCCTAGATGTGGCGCTCCATGCTTGCTTTACTTTCGCAATACCAAACATGGTCTTAACCCTGCAGTACATGCCTAAACCTTGACCATGACATTTGGCTCTGATAAGATTAGCTTAATAAAGTACCTAGCCAGATATAACTTAACCTTGGTGTCTCTGAAGCATTGATCCTAGTCGGGGTCATTTGTTCAAAGAATACCAAAGATCCCTTATCCTCATAAATCAGCTAATGAGGCGTCATCGGAGTTGCATGATGATATATGACGGCCATATTGGGCGATTACGAGATTATGGCATCTCATGTCGCCCGATGGCGTCCACTTCAGTTTGCTTGATGATATATATGTCTAAGTGGCCATATTGAGCCCATTACAAAAAGTTATATCTCATAAATACATGATGGCATCGTCAATTGCGATGATATATGTCAATGGCCATTTACAAGGGCCCTCTGAAAAAATGAGAGGAAGAAGAAGAAGCTGACCGTAATGGGGCCACTCTGAGAAAAATGAGGGAAAAGAAGTGGCCCATATTGGGGCCATTACGGAAAGAAGAAAGAAGAAAAAAAGTGGATGTTCCACATTCCCAAATCCTCGAGAGGGCACTATCCCCGACTCCTCCGCCCACCTCTCTACAGTACACTCAGACCAGTGTGTCTTGAGGATGCCAAGACAGGGGGCACCTAGGGCTCGCAAAGCACTCTAAAAAAAGAAAATTCGAGATCGGAGCATAATCTGCGGAACCTCTAGTTGATCTCCACAGATGTTGTGTTTAAACACACAGCACCCATAACCATAGGTGAAGACGGCTCCGAAAACCTCTAGCGGTGCTTCTCATGGCTCCCTTATCCTTGCCGGGTTCCACCGAGAACAGAGGAAAGAAATCCGCAGCGAAGTGAAAGACTTGTGGATGGCGACACTCGAGAAGTCGGACCTATGTAGGGTAAAAGCGTTAATAGATGCATGATAAACCGCCAAAATCATGCAGTAGACACGTGGGTCCGTGTTTACTCCCACACACTTTGGCGACCAAATCACCCCCCACCTTCCTACATACTTTACACATTAATTTTCTAATCTTTTTGACTTTCCATATTAGAGCTTAGAAAACGGTATCGTCGAGTCGTAGTGGTTTTAAACTCACTACTCCATGACCCCAGAGGCCCGTTGTGAGCGAAGCCTAACCGATGAGGAAAGCGAGACGAGCCCCACTGCCATCCACAAGCGAGACCATGGCTCTTGCTGTTGGCACTTCAAAGAAGTCTGACGGGGCTTCGAGGCATTTGGTACATGACCCAGGCCGAGGCTGAGCGATCCCTTGGCCTGTGGCTAACGAGGCCCGATAGTGGTGCCTTGCCTGGCCCAGCACAAAGGGTGAACCTTGCAAACTCCCTAGCTTAACATTGGGTGTCCTAAGCGACCCATCTAACAAGTGAGGAAAGGGGGTTGCCTGATAAGAGCTCGATGGCTTGAAATTTAGAAATTATAAGAGCACCAATGGCATCGGGATGAGAAATAAACAATAGTCGAAGTAGACAAGAAAGGTATATTTCATTAAAGTGCTAGTAGCGTCCAGAGAAGACACAGATAATGGCTGTTAGCCAAGGCCTCTTTACAAAAAATTATTATTAAGTAAGAACATAAAAATAGGGGCTAGAGTCCGCTCTGATCCTCGGTGACCTTGCCTCCGTAGGTTCCTTAGCCGTTTTTGCTCCGGAGATGCTTTGGATTGTTATAGCCTCGGCAGCGGATTTTGGGCGAGACGGCCAGGGCTTCACAAGAACTCGGGAGGCAGTGGGTCGACCAGTCGGCATGCCTTCTAGGACCTTTGGATGGTCTCGACATATGTTGTGTTTGAACCGCAAGAAACACCAGATACCATAGGCAAAGATCACCTCTGAGGCCTTCAATACTCTTCCTCCGAGCTTTCTTGTCCTTGCACGCACGAGAATGGAGGAGGACACCTGCATCTTTGGTCGCGCTTGAGCTCAGTAGGATGAATGTACGCTCCGGCCTCCGAGGCGAGGGCGACCTCGACTTTCAGCGCCTACGCTGCCCTCCTAAGTAGCCGCGGGCCTATCCCAGGTCCTCCTCCCTTTCCTTGGCGTCGCCTGCCACACTAGCCGCTAAGAGGGCCGCCTTGGCCTTCTGGTTGGCTTCATCCCTCTCCTTCTCCATGCATGTGATCCTCTCCCCACCCAGGCATAGCCTCCAGCTCCCCGATGCTTAGACTTATACTTTGCCTTAGCTGCGAGAAGCATCAGAGCTGGTGCCAAATGGCCGGCCCGGGCGCCTGAAACCCTGACTTCGGCATGTCGTCCAGGCGTGCAGGGTTGGAATTCCCTATCTTGCGAAGTCATGTTCTGAATGGTACATCGCAGCTGGAAAGAGAAGATGTCGAAAAGAAAATAAAAAACACCAAGGTTTAACATAATCGGTTACTAAAAATCAAAAACTTTTCCAGCTCGATCGGTGAAAGTTGTGATTATGGATGAACATCCGTCTTCAACCACCGCATTTGGAAGTCTCCTATCGGGTGGTCGGGGAAAGCGAGATGGAATATTGCTCGATCTGAGCCACCACGCCGGCTGCCGGAGGAGCGTGGGAGTAAAGGTTGATACGTGCGTGGCCAAAAGACTCCCTCTTGTTTGAAGGAACTCCACTTGATCAATGATTTCCCAGTACCTAGATTGGGAGCCCTTTGTGTCCACGAAGGATGGACCATTCTGCTAGGGAACATACGAACAACGATGAGCGGTCGGGCATCCTTGGCTGCGAGGGCGGCACTTCTGGCTGGTCGGGAAGCAACGGAGCGAGGGCTATAAGCGGAGCCTGCCTCCCGCAACTCCTTGACACGGAGATCCCAGTTTGGGTTCCATCCTCGATGGTGCACCAAGCCTCTATGGGGCATCTTGGGGGCACCACTCATGGTGAGCAGGCTTCGATGCAAGAAAGTCGCGTTTATTACCATCGAACTCTTCTGATCTTCTTCATCTGGGCCGACCAGCTTTGGGCACTTTCCGCCATGTACTTCAGCGCTAGGGGCAGTCAACCCTTGAGCGCTAGCCGCCTTGTATCCTGCCTTAAAATCAGAAACAGACCAAACATCTACGGCCTCCCTTCTCCTCGTGACTCATTGCTTTCAGTTAGTCGATCCAGGGCGCCCCCGATCGGTAGCTAGCGACCTTTGATTACTTCGGTCTTCTTTCTTTTTCTCTTAGCCACGGGGACAAAGCTCGGGGTCTTGTACAGCCAGGGTGAAGATCCCGACCCCGAGACAAGGAGATGCAGGGTGGCCTTCGCCTAGGAAGAACCTCTAGCGGCGAGCCTCGGAAGGTGCAAGGCAAGTGTTATACTTGGCGAGCCTGTTAGGCAAGGAGAGCAGGAAGGATAGGCACTATGTAGGAAAGGACTAGTGCCCAAATCCACGGGTTCCTCACAAGCGAGGAAGGAGCTCGTGAAGCGGTGTTGTGGCTGAGGTCACCAGGGTGTCTGGGATATCGTCGACACGAATACGTGTCTCATTATAATGAGACATTACATGATAAAATGTACATTGGCCCATACATCCATCTTCCCATTTAAAAATACATCAACTACATTTACCATAGTTCAGGGTTAATGCATCCTCTTAATACAACGTATTTTTTAGTATATTAATTCATACATGTTTCTGAAATGAAATCAAAGCCACATGTCGACTTTTCTTCTCAAAGCGACCTCACAATGAGCGTCGTCTTCTGGGCACTCACTAGACCTTAAATAATGATCCTAAAGCCAGGTGAGCAATGCCCGGCGGTGATAATCCTCATGTGTTACTCCCCACCTAAGTACACATGTAATAGCAACTGAAACATATTGAAGCAAATTCATGATCTGCTTGAATATCTGCATGTACCCGATCCCGTGTCTCGAGTCCTCATGACTCCCTCATGCACGTACTGGCCAAATGTGAGAAAAATACGAATTTCCAAAACAAAGGTTTTGTTCTGAAACATACTCACAGGGTTTGATAAAATCTGTGGACAGCCTCGACGAATTTGTTGGATAACTGCTTGAAGCGATTCGCGGGCTGCTCAGGCGTGAATTGTTGGAATGATCTCACCTTGATTCTCGAAAAATCTTCCATTGAAATTCCTTTCACAACCATTTTCCTTTTTCTTTCATTTTTCATGTCATGCACTCTCACCTATCATTCTAGGGTGTCTAAGTTGCATATGGAATGCACTATACCCGATTCAAACAATTTATGCTAATATATTTTATGCATATATTAACATAATTAATTCACATAATTCCGTTATTCATTTACAATCCAATAACACCAAATTTAGCTCACATGAGGCTAATTAACTTAATCAAGCAATTCATTTTGAATCACCCCGAACCACACAAAAATCACCTGTTCAAATCATGCGAGCAATGAAACCCTTGGGTCAGATTTGTTCATGGCCACCGCAGTGAGGATTTCTTCACTTTCGGTTTAAAATTTTGAAGCGAAAACATAAATCGGGCCTCAACAAATTCCCATCCATAAAGGCTCTTAGCGAAAAAGAATAAACCAAGTAGGAAAAGATCCCTACCTCTTTGCCGGTTGTCGAACTCCACCGTCGGGTGTCACGTGTAGCCCTCGCCGCGTAGGCCAGGCTTTGCTTCTTGCTCCGTGTTAGGCAGAAGCCCGATCCGCAATGGGGGAAATCTAGAGATAAGTCACTCTTTCTCTATCTAAAACGAGATCCACCTCACACTGCATGTTTTTGCTTTCAAATTAAGAAGAAAACTATTCCCTTTTTGTCTTATTCACTTAAACTTTTCAAAAATTCCATTTGTGTCCTTAAGTCTTGGATTTTTGACACATGGCTTAATCTAAGCCATTCATCTCATCCTTTCACTAATCATACAACATGTGTCCGCGGTACGTAGTATTAGGTGACTTTTGGCACATCACATGTCTTTCTGGCTTCCGTTCCTGACACCCGGAACACCCGGTGCCTCGAAACGTGAAATTACTGTGTCGGGGTCGGCGGGAATTGACGTGGTAGGCTGAATTTCGCGAGATGATTCAATGGTGAAGTCATTTCGATCGTAAAATCTGGAAAAATTTTGGATTTTTGACCCGAAGAAACTACATTTACCATACCGGAAAATTAAATTTTCAAGGTTTTTTACATTCTCCCTCTCCTTAAAAATTTAGTCCGAAATTCTATACAATCACAACAAATCACATGCACGTAAGAGAGCGAGTGCTATGCCATGCATGTAAACTAGTCATTTTAAGTATTAAGCGACTAAACACGTACCTTCATCCTAAACAAGAAGGATGAGTGGCCGCGTCGTGTCCTCATGCGCTCCCCACATTGACTCCTCCACTCCGCGATGTTTTGTAGCACCCTCGCTAACCTCACGGTCTTGCATTTTAAAACGATCCGACTATCCATAATGCCGCAGTCCTCTCGAGAAGGTCCCATCTATGTCAACCTCAATCTCTCCCAATCCACTACATGAGCTGGATCTGGAGTGTACCTCCGGAGCATGGAGACGTGGAATACCTCATGGACACCTAACATCTTTGAGCGATAAAGCCCAGGCCCAGTGCCTTCTGATTGCCACCCTCTCCAAGTATCTCGAAGGGTCAGTGAACCTCGGCGATGGCTTCCGCGCTTGCCAAACCTGACACTCCCATATTAGGCATCACCTTGGCGTGATCTCGACCTCGAACTCTGGGGTCGGCGTCGCACATCAACATAGCTCAGCACTATGGCTGGCGCTTGTCCACGAAAAAAAATGAACACATGGGCATCCTTGAACAGACTAGGCCAATAAAATTATGACTGAAGAACTTTGGAAACTATTATATTTCCTCCAAAATGTCCCCCACACTCTAAAGAATGGCAATGGATGAGTATGTTCTCCATTTCCTCCTCTAGTATCTGCCAATTACCTTATCGGCATAATGTTTATAAAAAGCAGTTCTTCCAATAATAATGTTTAAGTCTACGAAGAACTTCTTTGCTTTTGTTAATATGTGAGCTTCGGGGATTACCTTCGCTGCAGGTAATTTACATAGTCACGCAAACCATGGCACCAAGCCTTCCGAATCTGAAATGGCTAATAGTTTGCTCCTTCGGGAAGTTTCCATTAATATGTACTTCATTCTTTGGACCCTCCAGCTTGGAGAGGTGATCTGCCACTAAGTTTTCGGTTCCTTTCTTGTCTTTGATTTCCACATCAAACTCTTGTAGTGGAAGTACCCACCTTAATAACCTCGATTTTGCATCCTTTTTAGTCAAAAGGTACTTTATAGCGGAGTGGTCAATGTGAACAATCATTTTATTCCCAATTAAGTATGGTGAAACTTATCAAAATCAAACACTGTCTCCGGTAGATTATTTTTCAGTTTGCTAGTTAAGCTGTGCTTTGTTCAAAGTTCTTCTCTTGCATAGTAGATAGCATAAAAACTCTATCATTTTTTTAAGACCTTTGCTCATGGAATAATCCTGCTTATATCCTTACTTGTCGCTCGAGGGTAGCTCCCATGCGGGCAGCTATTACTATAGGCATTATGAAATCAGCTTCTCTTTTAAGGTACAAAAGGCTTGGTTGCATTTCTCATCAAATTCAAAGGACACCCCTAGCATGAGAAGATTAGATAGGGGCTTAGCTATTTTAAAAAATTCCTTGATGAACCTCTATAGAACCCCGGCATGTCCCCCGAAGGCTGCGTGCGCCTTTAGCCCGAAGTGGGAGGTGGTAGCTTCTCGTGACTCTATTTTTTCTCTGTCTACCTCCTATTACCCTTGCGGAAATTCTGTACTAAAGAGCGATACCTTCTCGTACCATAAAGTGGCCCTTTTCGATTCAATACCAAGTTAGTCTCTTCACATCGGCCTGTCACTCGGGTTCTCGAGAGCCGATCATCAAATGAGGCTCCTGCTTCTTGAGAAGTCATCAATAATGACCTCAATTATCCTCTCCACCATATCCGAGAATATGGCCCATCATACACCTGCGAAAAGTACTTGGGGCATTACACATAGCCCCGAGACATCCGCCGAATGCGAAATGTTAAAATGCGGACATGTAAAAAGTTGTCTTATCTTGATGGCAGGTCACGATGGTATACGATTGTAGCTAGTATCCATCTAGAAGCGATGTAATCATGTATTGTCAGACCAGCGTCTCGATCTAAGAAAAGAAGGGAAGTGGTCACTTCTGGTGCACTTATTTAGCTTTCTATGATCAATGTAGATCCTATCTGATCATTGTTCTTGAAAGGATCGAAGCGTTATTTCGGAGTTCTCACGAGGAGTAATGGTACCCACCTTTCTTTGGAACAGCTTTGCCCAGCGATACTTCTAATTGGTAAGAAGAAAAAATGCTAAGGAAAAAGCAAAAAATGTTACATAAAATTTCCTCTCATTTTTTCTTGGTGGGAATATGATGATCCTCTTATAATTTGAATTTTCTTTTTACAAATTTTTTTTCCAATGATAGCAAAAAATCTTTCAATTTATATCCCTTTTTCCTCAAGATTTTTAGGAATAAACATAGTCTTAAGATTATTTCACTAGTCAATCATCATGGTAACGCAGCTTATTGCTTAGTTTTATATCGACTATTCATAAATAATTATCGATGATTAAATGTGTTATTTGAATTGGCTTTACTCATATCCAAAAAATAAACATTGTTTCTCTTCTTGAGTTCAAAACTAAATGGTAAGTCATGTTGTGAAGCTTCTCTTACCTTTGTTGGAACGACTTTATATATATGCCCTAGTGATTTACAGAGGCAAATATTCATTGTGTGAGGATTTAGAAAGAAATCGGGGTAAAACTAATTTAGGAAAGTTTAAGCCGTCAAATCTGAAAATTGAGGGCGTCACATTCTTACCTCACCTTTGGAAAGGTGATATTCTACCCTTACAAATATGGTATGGCTTGAAGAGCAAGGATGGACATCGGGATCTCTTGGAATAGCAAATCTGAGGGCTTCGTGCGACTATAAGTATAGGTTGCATTGGCATAGTTCATCATAGTTTGAAAAGGTGATCGAATTGTGAAGGCACACATGGGAGATTGATTAGGACGCTATCAACAGTTGGAGTAGCTATCATAGGTGCTGCTCTTGTTCATGATGGTGAGCAGTCTTGACATTTCTTATTGAGAAGAAGTGATTGGGTTGTGTAGTAGTTCAGATGTTGTGCAAAGGGAAATAAGGGGAGTTTATCTCCATGCTTCACTGTGAGAGAATTAAGAGAAGATGGTAGTGAAAAGGGGCATATCTCTCACAAGACCAATGTGTAACATAATTAATACATCACGAAATCCTTTATGGGCCCCAGCCCTACAGGACTTAGAGCGATTGCTGAACCACTTCACCAATCTTATGTCTCTATGTATGTATGTTTACCTCTTTAACTATTACCTATAATACATTCTCCTTCTCTATTTATCATTATACGTGACAGGTGCTTATGTATGATGGTGAAACATGCGTAGATCACTATGTATACAAAGAATCCTGTTGTTTCCATTGGTATTAGAGCATATCACTCTAAGACATTGAGGGAGATAGGTAGTATCATTGAATGTTTACATCTGAAAGCCAAATGAATCTCTTGAAGGAAGGAGGTTTGGTTGTTCGTCCACCACCATTGTATGTGTCTTTGTTCATCAAATCCACGAATGAACTGCATGAAGAGATTATCTTCCTTCGAGATTTGGTCTCCTCCCATAGAAGAGGGAAGACGAGATCGGAGTAAAGAAGTCACCACAAAGAGAGAACTTGAATGGACAATTGAAGAAGATATGGAGTCCTCTAACAATTGGAAGGCAGAATGTTATTTTGATAGGGTGAGCTTGATGCAGTTCAAAAGTATATCGACCACGAATCAATAGGAGGCGATGTGACATCCTTGAATTAAGTTTGGAAGGGATAAATGTGTAAGGAAATCGAGATGAAACCCTTTATCTCTAGCCCGAGAACCTCGGATGGGAGGAAAATTAGTCGATTAATCAATATCACGCCAAGATAAGTGATATATCAAATGGTCATTCATCATGGGGAAGATTCGGAAGAAAAGCTCATACGAAAGTTTTACGGGGAATAACATAAAAGGGTTTGCTTCTGAGGCCTTGACCATTGGAAGCGAAAAATCACGAGAAACAAGTGAAGGCTGAAGAATTGATGGATCTCTTTGACCGCTTTCAGGCGGAACTTGAGGAGTATAAAAATTAAGGAGGAAAAGCAATTTTGCCTTGAAATCGAACCGGGTTGGCCAGAAAGGGAATAAGAGTTGATTTGGTAGGAGTACATGTGGCTCTCTTAACAAACAAATTTCAACCCGGTGGAAGGAAGATGAGGAGAAGAATAAAAAGTAATTTTCTGGCAAAAATCACTTACATTTCTAACCTTTTTGCTTTGCTTCTTAGAAATGCACAGCCTCAACCAGTGTTTCGACCCGGAAAGTCAAATCAAGAAATTCGGTGTAGAGAATGTGAAGGCTCTCCGAATGTTTTTATGAGAAGGCTCTCGAGCAACTTTGTAAATGACACACCCGCCACTTTCGTTGGCGGCATGCAGAAAGAAAGCCACTCAATCGACGAATTACCTCACGCGACTAAACTCCTATGAAGCGGCGTATTGCTAAAACCTCTATAAAATTTTCTTTTAGCTTCTGATTTTATGAATTTCGACGGCATATGACTGCATATGGGACATATTTGATCTGTATACATCCAATTTACATATCAAAATATGTAGCTTGACATACCAACACATTCTCACAAAACTACTCTATGTACATACATATGAGCACCATTATACATATTCAAAATATTTTCTTACATAATATTCTTACTAACGGCTAGCAACTTACCCAATCAATAGGGACAAAATTTATTATGCTCAGTCTTGCGTACTGTACCTGGAAAATAGTTTTTAAAATGGAAAATAATGAGCTAAGCAGAGCTCGGTGAGTGTATGTATATAGCAGTTTTGCACCTAGGAAACATCTCAAAATGTAAAACTCTCTTTTACAATTATTTTCATAAGCACTCTTTGCTTTTCAAGTTTCTAAAACTTTTTCTTTGCACTTGCTTTTGTACTTGACTTTGCTTTTAAAGTTTCTAAAACTTTTCTTTGCCTTGCTTGCTTTGCTTTTCTTTAAAAGCTTATAAAACTCTTATTGTTTGCTTGCTTAGAAGTTTATAAAACTTCTCAAATTTCTTCCTTGCTTTCTTTATCTTGTTTGAAAAGTTTCTTAAAACCTTTCACAAACCTTTTGCTTTAAAGTTTCTCAAAACTTTTTCATAAAAGCAGGGCCTAGGCTCAACCGCATTCTTTGAAAATAAAGCGAGCACAGGCTCAACTTGGTTTTTTGCTTTAAAACTCTCAGGGGCTTTGGGCGACCGAGACGATAGTTGATTTTTCAAGTTGTATGTGTGTATAAAACATCAACCAACTGGAGCTTTATTTTGCTTCTTGTACCCTAGTGAACAGGAAGGCTGAGCGGCGTCTTGGGTGGAAGGACACAGGTGCATCACCTTTCCCGGTGAATAATAGTGCAAATTGACACAGGTCGCCATCAATAAATTTAGTTAGAGCTCATAACCTTATATACTCATCGTGCCACGGTCTCAGCGTGCATGATGTATGTCTCTCGTTTGCTTGAGCCAGACAAAACTAAAATGCATGTATGAGATCTAACACCAGCCGTGCGCGTACGGAATCACCTCCCGGCCAGGTTTTCTTGTAGAGCAGAAGGCTTATTTCACAAACATTCTTTGCTTGCTTGCTTGCTTGCTTGCTCTTTGAAAATGGTTTTACAATTTAAAACCATTGTAGCGCGAAAAATGGTTTAATTATTCAAAAACCATTGCTTGCTTTGGCGAAAGATAGTTTACAATTTAGAAACCATTTACTTGCTTTTCAAAAATGGTTTAACTCAAAAACCATTTAACAGCACATGAAAAATGGTTTTGGTGTCAAAAAACCATTTGCACTTTGCTTGCTTGAAAGATGGTTTGAACTCAAAATAAAACGAAATACCGAATTTTGGCGATTTATAATAATAATAATACACTAGTATTTGGAAAAATGAGTTTAGAACACTCACCTTTTTTGCTTGCTAAACTTGAGCACGGAGTTCCTGACTTTCACCTTCCTTGCTGCTTTTGCTTCTACGCTCGATGTATTAGATCACACACGTCGGCACAACAAGCAATTTGCCTGCCAGAATTGCTACAATTAAAATTACCGAGAAAATAGCTAGGCCCGAAATACGTTTCACGGGCATATGGCTAGATTCTAGACTAAAGGGACTTTCCATATAGTCTAAAAACACCGAAAACATTCCCGAGGTATGGACCCATCTGAATAAAATCTGAAATTTTATCCCAGCGACATCGAACGATCGAGAAATTCAGGACTGTCAGAAAAATAGTCCCAAAATTTCCTAAAAATTCCTAAACTCAGTCTAAAAATTTTGGGACTGAAATTTATGGCCTCTAAGAATGTTCCAAGCCATTATATAGCCTTTAGGCTCGAAATAACAAAAGTAGGAAAATTTCCCACCTCTTCAAGTTTGACGAAAAGCCAAGATTTTGGTGTCCACGCGTAGCTCTCGTCGCGTAGAGTAACTTTACCTACTGGTCCGAAAAGTGCTGACCACTAGAATGACGTAGATCTGAGAAAAACTAAAAATTTGGGTTTTTCGCATATTTACCTGAATTCTTGGTGAAATCCCGTGTTTTTGGTACTCACGCGTAGCCCTAAATTAAGCTAGAGCACTTTTAAGTGTTAATTTATTAAAGTAATCCAGAATCAGGGTACCGTAAATACAGAAGAAGATTTAAAAATAAAAACTAAAAAAAATCACTCTGCCTGCCTTTCTCTCCTTCTTGGTTTGGTTTCCATTTCCTTTCTTTTGTTTTTGTTTTTCATTTTCATTTTTTTAAATTCTTTATGTGAGACCCACGTATCCCTTTTCTTCTTTTCTTAGTGCAATTTTCAGCCTGAACAATTTATTTTGTCCGATTTCAATTTTGTTATCTTTGTCCGAATATTCTTTAAATATTTGCTATTTTTCGAATTTTTAAAAAATCCGTTTGAGGTTTCCTAAACGATAAACTGGAAATTTCGTAAAAATATTCGGCGTCACCGAATTTAACGAAACTTCCTATAGATCACTAGTTTGTGAGGCAATTTAACGACGCGGTCAGTTTAGATCATCAGAGATCTAAATTTCGAACTTCACTGAAAAAATTACGGCAATTCATTATTATTATTTTACTATTAAACTTCCATTAATTATACTTTCACCCTCCGCTTTCGCCAATTGCAGAATTTGTCCTCAAACACATTTAAAATATTGCAAATCCAACTTTTGAAATTCTACTATGGCCCATCTCTAACTTAATTATGCCTTACATATCCCCTTTTTGCTAAATGACAATTGTACCCATGTTTAAGTACAAATTAGGATTCAAAATTTACTTATTTCCTAATTTCATCTCCAAATAATATAATGTGACACTTAGTACTCTTATACACCCCTATAGTATCATGTCTTATTACACTCTCTCGGGGCGAGGTGTTACAAAATCCTCCCTCCTTAAGACATTTAGGTCTCGAAATGAATAAACTAAACTCCCGAAAGAAAGGAAAGCTTGAAAATACACTCACCTTCCAGGCTCAGTGAAGTCTTGTGGCGCCTCCCGAAGCCTAAAACCAGTAACTGCCTCCCTCATGATTCTTCCATAAGACTTTAGCTAATGGAGATCACTTTGCTTCTCTACACTGTTCCTTGCGTTTTACAATCTGCACGGGTATCTCCTCATAAGTCAAATTACTCACGCTAGCGCACGCTAGATGCTCTCATTACATTTGAAGGATCGCGGGATATATTTCCTCGACATCGATGCATGGAATGTATCGCCAGATCATGATAACTCTGGGGTAACTTCAACGTAAGCTACTGGCCCACTACTTTGCTCATAATCTCATGGAGTCCACATATATCTCGGGTGCAAAGCTTCCCTCGTTTCCCCAAATCTCGACACACCTTTCCAAGAGTGAAATCTTGAAAGACTTGGTCACCTATCTCGGGTGTAAGTCTCGACCGGTTGTCGCGCTTTTGTCTATCTCTTGCTATCTTCAGGATTATCACGAACAACTTTCACTTTCTCTGAGTGATGTCTTAGATTCGGGACCTACTAGTCTTCTTTGCGCTAACCTCATCCCGACACCTTTGGAGTCCTACATTTCCTGCCGCCACAACGCCTCGAATGGAGCCATATCTATCTTTGACGATACAAATTGTGTTGTAGGCAAACTCCATTAGTGCTAAGTGAATTGTCAACTTCCTTTGAATTCGACACACAAGCTCTCGGCTATATCCTCTGCGTCTGAATGGTCCTCGGCCGTGTAGAGGATGGAAATCTTGTGTGCTGAAATGAAGGCGAGTACACCATTTGTTGTGAAACTAGGCTAGCTTTGGATGTGAGACTGAGATTTTCGATCTGAGTATAGCTGGGACGCCATGAGTCTCACTATCGTCCACATACGATTGGGCTGACTTTTTTCGAAGTCTTGACATTAGCGGTAGAAAATGGACTTCGTCCAACGTCATTATTACCCATATGGCATCATGTTGCCTCTAAGTCCATGGAAGACATCACAAAATCCATAATAATCTTCCCATTTCCACCTTTGGAATAGGGAGTAACTATATCTTCCTGGGGAGCCTCCCGATGCTCTGCCTTCACACCTTTGTGAGTTAGACATCGGGACTAAAACTTGCAATCTCTTTCTTTATTCCATTCCACAGTAATGTTCTTTCAAAGTCCTGTACATTTGAAAGTACTACTGGATGCATAGCATACAGTGAGATAAGATATTTACTTCCATAATGTCTGCTTGATTCGCCGTACCAAAGCACACACATTCTGTGCATTTTCCTTCACTCAGCACCATCATCTCTGATTTGAAACTTTGCTTTCTTTCCTTTTCTATCTTCTTTCCTTAAGCTTAATCATCGTAGATCGATGGCGCCTCTTCAGAATGCGGTCCACTAGAAGCAGTCTAACATGAAAGCATTGGCCAACAAAATCTGAATCCTCAACCTCAATATCACTCAAAAGCTCTCGGATCTGATAGTGGAGAGAATAACTTTGATCCCTCATGGCAGAGACCGAAAGAACTCTTTGTTCACTTTACTCAGGCATCTGCTCTGACATTAGCTTTTCACAGATAATTTTTCGATATTGGTATTAGTCTTTAATCATTTCGAGCCATCTTCTTTGTCTCGGGTTTAACTCTTTTTGAGTGTGAAAATGTTGGAGCTTTTATGATGCGTGAGATCCTACGAGGAACACCATATAGTAATGTCCATGTTTTGGGGCAAACACGACTACGCAAGCTCTGAAATTCGTGTGTGGGGTAAATTCTCCTCGTGCTTCTTTGTTTGTCTAGAGGCATATGCAATCACCTATCATTTGCATCAAAAAACGACCGAGGCCTTACTGGAAGCATCACTTTATAAACCCTGAATCCATATTCCCATTGGGTAAAGTTAGAGGCCGGGGCTGAGATAATCTGCCTTCAACTCCTCGAAACTCTGTGGCATGCATCTCTTACCCGATCTGCGGCAGTCTTTCGCCCAGTAACTTGAGTGGTGGGGTTGCTATCCTGGAGAACCCCTCAACAAACTTCCTGTAATATCCTGCTAAACCAAGGAAGCTTCTGACCTCTGACACATTCTTTGGTGGTTTCTAATTTACTGCTTTATTTTCACAAGGGATACACTCACCTATCGGCTGAAATGACATGACACCAGGAATGCCACCTTGTGAGACTAAAGCCGACACTTGCTCGGCTTGGCATACAATTTGTCGGCTCCTTAGGGTCTGATACAATCCTCGAGTGCTCACGAATGTTCCTCTGAACTACGAATACCTTTAGGATATCATCGATAAAAACTACCAATGAACCTATCCAAATACAATTTTGGAATACGGGTTCATCAAATCGAAGCGGCATCACCGAGAAACTCATAATGTCGTAGCGTGTCTGAATGGGTGTAGAACATCACCCTCTGCACCCTCAGTGATACCCCAGGCCTCGAATCTATCTTGGGAGTACACTTGGGACCTGGAGCTGATCGAATAACTCCTTCGATCTAGAGTGAATGCGATTACGGATGGTAACTTTGTTCGTGCACGTAATCTATGTACCTGACGTAAACTCCCGTCTTTCTTTTTCCGCGGAATTTGGAGCTCCCCATGAGGGATATGCTCGGTCGAATGAATCGCTTACTTAACAATTCTTCTAACTGGTATTAAGCTCTCTCGACTCTGCGGGGCCATCACATGGGAGGGTGATAGGCCGATCACGGAATCCAATCAATAGTAGCTCACTTTCTCTGAGCAAATGTAGTATCAGCCGACCATAGAACTCTCCCAACATTTGATCTGTCGACATAAATCTGCCGTCTCCACCGGCAGGTATACTCATATTTTGCGCATTTTGCGTCTTTGTGGCGGGCGGAATATAGGAAGAATAACTCTCGTAATCCTCTAAACTTTACCTCCGACTTCACTGGCATGTTCAGCTTTGCTTCGCTGCTTATAACGTCAATGTGGCTCTATGGCGAACTGACGATCCATCACCCAGGAACGGCGTCAAAGTCCTCGTATCTAAAGCTGCAAGATCCCATGGGAACTCTTTGTCCCTCGTCAGAACTCTCACTATCTCATTTACTCTATACGCAAATGCTTGGATCTCATTTTGGAAGGGAAACTCACATACGACCCTCTAATGGTTGGTCTCTATAAAGCGATCTATAATGGCTTCGGATGCAAATGAATGTAGCTCCCAGGTCGCTATTGCCCATATGCATCATGCTTTCGAGATAGAAATAATACCGATGACCCGCATCCGATTTGCGTACATCTTGCTAGTCCACGGCACCTCTCGCTTTGGTAGAGGCTGCAATACGTATCCCTAGAGGCACTTGCCTCCTACCTCTACCACGGCCACCTTTACATGCGGTTGCCGCTGGCCCCTGCAGCAGCAGGAAACCTCTCACGATGACCTCGAGTGCACAATCTGCAGTGCCCCGGGTAGCTAGGCCCAGCCATTGATGTTTCCGCACCAATCGGTGAGGCACTCCCCTAATGGAAAATGGCCTTGCAGCCCGATGGAAACACCACATGCTGAAAATCTCCTACACTCCCCATGAGTGTAGTTTGACTACAGTGACCTCTGGGGAGAATACCAGAGTGCCAGCGCTGGCTGGGGCCTCCGCGGAGTCACACGACTAGAATAGCTCCTCGACACGCACCTCGACCTCTATAACCTCTACCCACTTGTTCCTCTTTCTATTGTCGCATCCCGAGCTTTGTTGGGGCGTGCACGAGGTGCACTCCTCTTACTGGCTTGCTCTTTTCGCTTTCTCGATACGCCATTTGTGGTACTTTGCTCGACTCTCGGGCGACCTCTACTTGAAGTCCGAAATCTATTCGAGGGCTTGTGATAAATGCACTCGATCTGTCTTAGTCACGATAAAAACCTTTTGCGCGGACTTTATACGCTGAATATAGGGGAACCAATCTAATTTAATTGAGAACGCTTCTCATATTCGACGGCATGTTCTTTTGTTCTAATTTGAAACTTCCTTCGATTTTTGAATCATATGGCTCAAGGAAAGAATGCATCGGTGAATTCTTCAACGAGTGGTCCCGTGATATGCCATCGGGATGCCTCCTCTCTCTGACATCCCACCAATCCTTGGCTACTGTCTTCCATCGAGCGGAAAGCAAGAGACTCTTTGCTCATCATGCGACCATGGCACTGTAAACCTTATTTGCTCGGTGCAGCCATATGGGCTATTTACGGATCTGCGCCCGTGTATGGCGCCAGGCACGCCTCTCTCTATCGTACTCTTGTTTCTTCCATAACCTCTCTAGGTGGCGGTGGAGGTCTTATTAACTAATAGTGGTCGTATGAAGTTGCCTATCTGTCTCAATCACATTGCCACTTGCTCTCGCGTGACAATCTGGCATGACCCTCTGTTTGGCCCCGGATAGTCGGCTGACCCTACCTGCGGAAGTGGGATTCATAGAGGCGTAGTGGAACCAACTCGTGCTCATCTCTTACAGTCTTGCGGGGCGCTCGAGAAGCCCGCATTTGGAATAGCTATCCTAGGGCGACCTCTAAATCTCTGCACGACATAATCTTTGCGTAATTTCCAAAAATATAACTGAATACTTTGAATCTTCGCATGCTGTATGTACTTTAAAGCTTAAACATGCATGGTTACTTAATAACTTGTGCTTTACAGTACCGCAGCGACACACCCCACCCATTCCAGTGGCGGCGTCTTTCACTCCCGCAATCGGCCGGGTGCATCTAACATTTGAAACTCCTGTGACGAAGCGTGTTTGCTACAAAACCTCCTATAAAAATTTTCTTTTAAACTTATGATTTTTAAATTTGACCTTTCTTGGTTGCATATAGGACATGTCGAATCACAGTATACATCCGATTTACCATCATCAAAAATATGGCGGCGGCATACCAACATTCTCGCTAAAACTACTGCGCCTTTTATACATATGTTTCCGTGCCATGACCAGTATTTTCTTACATAACTATTCTTACTTACGGCACTTGTACAATGTCGGGACCAAACCTATTATGCTCCGGCGTCTTTAGCGTACTGTACTGGAAAATAGTTTTTTAAAATGGAAAATAATGAGCTAACGAGCTCCGGTGGTGTATGCTTTTTATAAAAGCGTTTTTGCTTCAGGAAAACATCTAAAAATGTAAAACTCTCTTTTACAATTATTTTCCCATAAGCTTTTCTTTGCTTTTCAACTTTCTAAAACTTTTTTTGCTTGCTTGCTTTGTACTTGCTTGCTTTTAAAGTTTCATTTTCTTTACTTGCTTGCTTGCTTTGCTTTTCTTTAAAGCTTATAAAACTCTTATTGTTTGCTAGCTTAAGTTTATAAAACTTCCTCAAATTTCTTTGCTTGCTTTCTTTATCTTGTTTGAAAAGTTTCTTAAAACCTTTCACAAACCTTTGCTTTAAAAGTTTCTCAAAACTTTTTTCATAAAAGCGGGGGCTGGAGGCTGTGCGCGTTCTTTGAAAATAAAGCGGGAACTGGGCTGACAGTTTGCTTTTTAAAACTCTCACGGAAACTGGGCGACCGAAACCAATGGTTGATTTTTCAAGTATATTATGCTTATAAAAACATGTGCTTTGGAGAACTATTTTTAACTTACTGTACCTAGTGAACACAGGAAGCCTGCAGGTGACCATGTCCCGGTGGAAGGACCTGGGTCCGCATCACCTTTTTCCTGTGAATATGGTGGAATTGACCTGGGTCGCCATCACCATAATTTAGTTAGAGCTCATAACCTTATATACTCCTGTACGTGCCACGGTCTCCTTTAAATGCATGATGTATGTCCTACGTTTGCCGACCAGGCAAAACTAAAATGCATGTATGAGATCCTAACACCACCGTGCACGTACGGAATACCTCTGACCGGTTTTCTTGCTTAGAACTAGGGAAGGCACATTTTCACAAACATTCTTTGCCTTTTGTACTTTCTTTGAAAAAATGGTTTTACAATTTACAAGGCTCATTGCTTGCTTTGCTTGAAAAATGAGTTTAATTATTCAAAAACCATTACTTACTTTGCTTGAAAGATGGTTTACAATTTAGAAACCATTTACTTACTTTTCAAAAATGGTTTAACTCCAATATTTCTATTTAACTTTGGCGAAGTGGTTTAATTATTAGCTTCGTTGCTTGCGCTTGCTTGAAGATGGTTTGAACTCAAAAACCATGAAATACGATTGCAACAGTTTATAATAATAATAATACACTAGTATTTGGAAAATGAGTTTAGAACACTCACTTTTTGCTTGCTAAACTTGAGGCACGATTCCTGACTTTCTGCCTTTGCTTTTAGCTACACTTTCGATGTATTAGATCACACACCGTCGGCCACCCGACCAAGCAATTTGCCACCTTGGTGCTCTGATTAAAATTTAGCCGAGGAAAATATGTGGGCCCCGGTATTCACGGGGCACTCTTGGCTGGGTTCTAGACTAAAGAGGACATATAGTCCCCAAAAACGCGAAAACATTACGAGAAAATTGTATGAAGCTATGAATAAAATCCTGAAATTTTATCAAGCGTCAGAAAATGATTAAAGTCGACCAATTCCAGAAAATAGTCCCAAATTTCTCAAAGATTCTAAACTCAGTCTAAAAATTTTGGATGAAATTTGTAACTACAAGAATATTAAAGTAATTATATAACCTTTAGGGTCGAAATAACAAAATGGAAAATTTCTGCTCTTCAAGTTTGACAAAAGCCAAGATTTCTGGTGTCCGCGGCGTAGCTCGTTCGCGTAAGAGTAACTTTACCTCTTTGATCAGAAAAGTGCTGACCAGCAGAATGGCCCATTAGATCGAGGAAAAACTAAAAATTTGGGTTTTAGCATATTTATTTGAATTCTTGGTGAAATCCATTGTTTTAGTACTCACGGCCAGCCCTCGTCGCGTAGAGCACTTTTCGTGTTTATCCCGACGAAATCCGACGGTCATATTTTCATAAATCTGAGAAAGAAGATTTAAAAAATAAAAACTAAAAAAAATCACTCTCTGCACCCACGCTCTCTCTCACTGCCGTTTGGTTTCCATTTCCTTTCTTTTGTTTTTTGTTTTTCATTTTCATTTTTTTTTAAATTCTTTATGTGGGACCCACATGTCCCTTTTCTTATTTTAACTGGTCAGTTCGATACGAAACAATTTATTTTAATAGGTTTTGATTTTATTTATCACAATCGAATATTCTTTAAATATTGCTATTTTGAATTTTCAAAAATCCCGTTTTTCGGGTTTCAAAAACTCCCCAAACGTCGCTGGGAATTTAAGTAAAATGTGTGTCTGAGAATTCATGAGGAAACTTTATAGGTCATTCAGATTTCGCGAGGGCAATTGCTTATTGTGAGTCAGTTCGTCGTCGAATCTGAAAATTTCCGAACTTCCCACTGAGAAAAATTACGGCAATTCATTATTATTATTTTACTATTTAAACTTCCATTAATTATACTTTCACCCTCCACTTTCCTTAATTGCAAATTTGTCTCCAATGATTTAAATATTACAAATCAACTTTTTGAGAATTCCTACTATGGCCCATCTCTAACTTGTTACATACATATCCTTTTGCTAAATGACAATTGTACCCTTGTTTTAAGTACCAAATTAAAGTTCGAAATTTATAATTTCCTAATTTCATCTCCAAAATATTACAATGTGACACTTAGTACTCTTCATATACACCACATAGTATCATATGCGCTGCACTCTCTCGGGACCCGGGGTGTTACGAGAAGCCTCTCATCTCGGCGTACCGCCAGTGGCGCACCTCCCGAGGAGAAACGGTAGCACAAGGGGGCATCCAGCCCCCGACATGGGACAAGGGGCCCCAGCCGAAGCATAATCCAAGCCCCTTGTCCATGACCTGGAGCCAATCTCACTGTGAATATTGACAAAGGTGATGTTGGCATGGATTGTTTCCATCTAGGACACTTTGATAAGTCCTTTATGCATCATCTTCAAAAACACAATATCCATTCTTTGACGAATAGATGTAGATACCTGCGCACTCCCTCATAACCTCTCCACCTTGGATTGGACTATGGACATGGGTAAAGGAAGGGAAATCCTGATAGTGAAAAGAGGCTTTGTGTAACAGGAAGGAATCTATTGAAGCTTCATAAACTTAGAGAGTTCGACCATATAGAGGTGGGCACCGAGGCCATATTAAATACCGCCGGGACATCATGTCATTGACTCATTCGTTTCTTATATGCGCATTAATAATCACAATTCTCTATGCCGAGGTCTAACCTGATATTTTCAAACTAGAAAAGCATGATCCTCCGGTCGAAGAAAAAAGGGGACATTGTGATCTGGTAGCCTTTGGGGCCCATACGGATTGTCGATAGGCCCGAACACCTAAATGACCACCTACGGCGCCATAAAATGGCCCAAGGCAGCCCGTCTAAGGTCTTGAGTCCCCCAGCCAGCCATCCTACCGCATACGGGTGGTTAGATAAAAATGAATATGTTAAGGAGAAAATTACGCATAGGATATTTATCTACAGATCTCTAAAATCAAATCAGTCGCCTAAAACGATGTCAGTAACAAAGAGAGAATTGGTCTTTGAAAGGGAAGAGATCTTATCCACCAAAATCATGAGGATATCTTTCCAAAATCAAAGGAGAATTAGTCTTAGATAAGGAAAAAGAGATCTCATCCACAAAGAGAAGTATAGGGTATCTTTTAAAATAATAGACAAATTGGAGTATATAATAGAACTCCCCACCCCTAAGGGAAAGCTAGGCAACTAACTATAGTATTTCCTTTTCTTCTTCTCGTCCCTTTTCGACTTAGGCATCGGAGGCGGCGGTGTCTACTTTTTCCGAGGTTGCCATTTGCCGCGATGCTCGGATGATGGGCCAGACCAGAATGCAAGCGATAATGGAACCAATCTTGATTCCATAAGTAAAATAGTGATGGAAATCGTGCACATAGATCCTTCTAAATGAAAAGAAAATAAAAGATTTTAAGTCTTTTAAAAAGCGCATAATCTCATTGTAGAAATTTAAGAAGTGATCAAGCGCATACTTCCACTTCACTTTCGCGTATCCTTTCTTTAAAATCTATACGACAGCAAGAAATTGAACATCATTAGGGTATCTTTGGATGGCAAGATTGTTTGAGATTATAAATATCTTAAATTAAAAAGCCTCGGCCGAAGATTAGTATGGTAAATCACTAAGCCCATAAAGGTCTCTCTGTTTCTTAGTAGAATAGCGGCCAATCTTTCTCTTTGATTTTCCATACTTCTGGATTTTGCAATTGTGATATTCCTCAGATAATGTAGTGTTCTCTCAATTTCAGTGTCTAGAGGCAGCAGATCTGCTTCTGGTTTTTTATGCATTGAAAATCTTCCTGAAATTTCAAATGAATTATGTGGGAGAACGGTTATATCCATTAAGCTCATAAAAACTTGTGGTAGCTTCTTCTACTCTTTGCCATTAAAACCGTTTTTGTGATTTTTAAAAAAAAAATATCAAAAAGAAAAATGTCAAATTAGTAAATCCCTTTTTGGTTAGAATATTGATCTTTAAATTTATCCCATTCGATTCCCGACCCAGCGGTGCCAAAAAATTGTTGACCGCACCTACCGTATATACCGCAATTTACGACCACTTTACTACCAAAGGACTAATACCTATTCCCAGAAGCAACAACGCGAAAACTTTGTTGAGACCATTTTTACACATGTATGAAAAGATGGAAATGTTCTTTGTTTTTAAAATGACTCTATTTTAAAATTTGTGTGTGTGGTCTCGATCACTACAAGGGCACCCAGTCATACAAGTAATAAAGTGGATATTTAAGTCGGATATCGTTCCCGATATGATAAATCAAAGTAACTACCCCAATTACTCAAGATCATTACTGAAAATGCAGACTCCACTAATATGATGATAAGAGGACTAAAATGTAGTCTAGACTGGAAATCTTAAATGTACAAAAAAGTAAAAGTTTAATAAAATTTAGGGTTGAGGATTCAGCAGATGATAAAGACGAAAAATGGATCAAAATAATAATAATCAATTTCTGCATCATTTAGATTCATAGCTCAACCATAAGTTGGAAAAGTGAATTTGTCAAGATGCAAGGTAGTATAGTTTTGTTCTCCTCAGCCATACTTTCAGCGATTACAGGTTCATATTCATTTCTGAGACATGATTCCAAGTCGGTTACTTGTAATATATGACCCTCTTTCTAAGATTTAAGTATTTTTCATTTTCAGTACGTCATACACAGATCTTAGGACTAAATAATTCTTAGGACTAAATAGATAGGATCTTTGAAGCCTTCTGTTGATTGACCTCATCCTACACTCGGTAGAATTTCCATCTCCTTAATTAGATATTTTGCTAACACGGGATCATAATAAATTCAGGAGAAAGAGGAGAGACCTCTGAGTGATTAAATAGATACTTCATTCAACCATCTTCAATTATAAATGAAGTTGGTGATCTATCGAGTAATCCTTCAAAGTTAATTAGTTCCATAGTGATGATCTACCATACCCTGATGAGCTGTGTATGCACTCTCGGGATTCTTCATCTTTGTGTCACTTAGAGTGCCTCTTGGAAATCAGTGAGATATGATGCATTGCATTAGTGCAACGGTACTAGTAATGAGAACAAGTAAATTTATAAACAAAACGATCAAATAAATTCTAGAATTGTAGTTAAAACTTTCTTCCACCTTATGCGGCAAAATGATTATCATGTTGACCCATTTCCGGTGAGCTCGACTTTTCAAAGCGAGACTGCTGCTATCGGTGACTAATGATCCAAGAAAAATTCCTTTGAAATCATAAACGAGCTGAAATAAATGAGCTCATAAACTTTCCGGCATCCATTTAAATCAAATGATAAATGAAAAAGAAGAATTTATAAAAAAGAAATGTCAATCTCAAAAGCTGCATAGTACAATACCTAATCGAGAAAATTAAGGAAAACTAACAAATAAAAAACTAGCACTAAGCTAAATACACTAAAAAGAAAAAATAAAAATGTACAAGAGTCAGCTTCAATAACAAATCCTAGATTATGAGCTTCACACGTACTTACTAGAAGCGTGTATTTATAGGCTTTCCAATCTCACTTCATTAATTGAGTTGTGGACTCCTACAAATTCTGATCAGGTGGTATTTGTGACATAGAAAGGTCTGTCACGATGGTGCTTCGAGTCTTTGCTCATTTACATATAAGTAGCTTCTTGTATTATGTTGTGACCTGTTCTCTAGGCTTGCTCTTGGATTGTGTCACGACATACTTTGATAATGTCACGACATAAATTGTATTTAGCAATCTTGTACTTGTCACTACCGGAATGCCTTGTATCACGACACCAAACACATTTACACCAAACACCATGTCCTTTGTTCTTCTAGAGTTTTTAGGGACATAAATTTCCCTTGTCATGACAAGCGATTGCTTCGACCTAACAGCTTTGTTGCGATGGGGTTTTTCTGCATCGTATTTGGATTTTCTTTTAAGTCCTTAGCAATTTACGTCACAAAAGAAACTCTTTAATTATAACCCGACTTTTCTTCTCTAATTCTTGTCCACGACATAGAATTATATATTGTATTATGATTGCGCTCCATTCTCGAAAGTCTTCTTAAATTTACGTAGTGACCTACTTTTCTCTGTCGCGACAGAATTTTATAATTCCTTAACTTTTATTGTTGCGACAGAAAACTTCTTTGTCGTGACATAGATTTTGCCATCAACTCTTGATTATGTCGCAACAAGAATTTCTTTGTCGCCATTCTTCTTGTGTTGCTCTTCAGCTTCTTGTCGCGACAGGGAATTCACCTCCTTCATGTTTTGTTTGTCGCAAAAGAATAATCTTTGTCGCGATAGAGATTGTGTTGCTCTTGGTTGTGAATTTTGACGCTATGTCGCAATAGGATTTTCTTTGTTGCGACTGCAGTTCTTCCTTGAGTTGGCCTAATGTTGAAAACTTTGTCGCAACATAAAAACATTTGTCTCAGTTGACTTGCGTTGTAGTCTAGTAATTTAAGTAAAGATAGAGAATTGTCTTTTGTATCGTGACGAGTTCATGGTAGCCTTGACTTTTTATGTCGAGATAGAAATTATATTTTTCATGATCTGACTTCTTTGCTCTACATTTTAATCTTTATCGACAAAGTAAAGTTGTCGTGGCTTGATTTCCTTCTAATTTTCTTCAACAATGTCGTGACAAAAATATTCTTTATCGACAAAATTTCTCCTTCAACCATTGAAGTTACATCTAAGCTTTGTTGCAACACATTTAATTCTTGGTTGCGATATAGTTCCTTTACAGCTGCCAGTTTTGTGTCGCGAAGTATTAAAATTATGTTGCGACATGGCCCTGCTTAGCGCATTTTCCACCTTTTTGCTTATTTTACGCTTGTTTTCTTTTTTTCTTTTTTTGTCAATTAACTCGACAAAATGAAAAAAGTTGGTGGAATATTCCCATAATTTAGCATACAAATAGATCTAAAATTATTAAAAATATACCAGAAAAAATGGATTAAAAATAGATGAGTTAAGACTCGTAATTTTAAGAAGCATTTGTTTGTTGTTGAGTTGTGGGAAGGAATCATCTTCCCTTATGATCTAACCTTAGTTTCTCTCTTGTCGGAGGAGGGGATAAGTAGCCTAGCTGCTGCGATCTGGGCCCAAGTTTCCTACCGATCTTGGTGGGAAGGGGAGAAATCAACCTCTTTTGCAGCTCAGGCCTAGTTTCTTTCTTGTGGGAAGTGTAAAACCAAGAAAATTGATTTTCTAGAAAGAAGGAGTAAAGCGGTAATTTTAGTTGAAAATCTGGCATTTTCTAGATCTCGGATGATGGAAATGGACTTCAGATTGGAATTGTCTCGTGGAAATCCTAGCTACCCAGTCGAATTTTGAGGCAGTCCTTAATTTCACGTTTTCGAGGAGCCTTAAGAGTAACAAGTGACACTTGGCCTGAGTTGGATTCTTTATTAGGAAGCCACGTGTCATAAGGGAGAACAAGTCAAGCAAGAAATAAGTGGGACCCATGGGACATGTGTCACCATATAAGAGGTTGGAAATCAAAGTTTAGGATAAATGGATACTAAAAATCCAATGGAGCCCGATGAGAGGTGTGGCGTGGCGAAGAGGGGACACTCTAAATGACCAAAATCTGAACGAACCCCGGTGGGATGGGAAAGGGAGGAAAGAGGGAGAAGAAAGAAGAAAGAAAGAAAGGAGGCAGAAGAAGAAATTGAGAGAGGGGCTCTGCCTTCTCTCTAGAATTTCCGGCGATCGGGCGTCGGTTTCGGAGGAAGCTGTGAGAGACAAGGGAGTGCGCTTCCCACGTGGCCAAAGAGCTTAGTGAGACGAAAACTAGGAGTTTTGACAAACTCGAGTAGAGTTTCTTTCCTCTTTCGGTTTATTCCTTGTTTAAGTCATTAATAACATGGTTTGTTTGGGGCCGTGAGTGACTGTGGTTAGTCGAAATTTGGGATTTAATCTTTGAAATTTTTAGGCGCGGACGGTTGGGGAGTGTGTGTGAAGATGGATTTGTTCCCGGGACTATAGTCCGTAGGTTTTGTTGTGTGTTTAGTGCTTGGGGGTTGTTTTGTCTCAGTGAAAATGATAAAATAGATAGGTAGGGCTGGTTCGTAGTCTTGAGGAATTTGGATAATGCTACTATTGGATCGAGGTCTAAATTAGGATCTTTGTGTGTTATTTCTTGGTAGTTGAATAACATGCAAGTGTGTGAGACAAATTATGTTGATATGTGCTTATTGATGTATTAACATGGTGAATGTTGATGGATGCAAATTATATGTAGAAAATATAATTATACATAAATTGTTAATGTTGCATGTAGTACACATTTATACATGTGACATGAAGTAAAATGCATTGACATCATACCGTTTTTGCATACGCGAGAACATGTCGCATGACATGGGAGGTGTGAGTGTATGGTTGTGATCGACAACGCATGTTGGTGTTCGATGATTATTGTCATGGAGTACATGATTGTTAATCAACACTACGTATGTTGATTGGATGGGCGTCGGTAATGGGGCGACATCAAAAATGATACCGCGCGGAATAGGAAATAGAGATAAGAAAATTATGTGTCGGGTATCAAGATTTGAGTAGATCCTCCCCCCCGAGGTGAAAGACCCATCAATTATGGTGGTTAGACATAGTCCCCAGCGGTGAAAGGCCGTAAAAGTGTATTGGTTAGTGGAGCTCGCGGTGCGACACCAAAAATCCTCTACAAAAAAGGCGCATGGTTATCAAATGAAAATATGGAAATGATTAAGAATAATCTTTGGTTGTCATCGGAAAATGACACTCGTTCACACTTTGAAATTACATGTGTGAGGGAGTCGGTGAGGACTCAGGACATGGGAAAGGGTGAATCACATTCTCATATGTGGCATGTAGATATTCGGTAGAACCATGCTTTTTCTATTGCATGGACACACAGGTGGGAAATAGCCCTTGGCAGAAATTCATCTCTACTGGGCATTGCTCACCACGAGTGGTAGGAAAGATTTTTTTAGGTGTAGGTACACACGGTGGATGCGTCGAGATTAGTTGAGAGAAGGGCCAGATTTGGCATTGTAATGTGTTTTGTAAATTCTGGGAAGAAAACCCAGTTTTGTTTATGTAAAAAGAATGGAGTTGTAATTAAACTCATTTATGTGATGAATACATTTTGGCAAGTTTTCCAAGCTTCATACTGCTTGTAATAAAAAATTTATTTCATCTTGAATTTAGGTGTTTTGGAAAGAAAAAGGAAAAAGGAAAACTTGAGGTGCACAGGCCAAAATAGGCTACTACACATTTAGCACTTTCTTGTTCTCCATTTCTTATTCGCCCATTTTGGACCTTCACTGAGTTGGTCTTTATTGCACAAATCTTGACCCAGCTTCAAATTTTCATTTTCTGATCTTCTTTTGAGATTAACACATTCATTTAAAATGTGGGAGAAGTTGCAATCTTTCCACGATTGCAATTCGAAATTAAGAAAGCTGAAGCTAAGGATAGTATTTCTCCTTGGGAATCAAAATAAAGCTATGTGGGACTTGCCTTTCTCAAAATAAAGGTACCTGTCATAATCGTATATCCTTTAACAACTCAACTTTTCAAAGTTGGGGATCAGTAATTTCACCCCTCAACACACCATATAGCCTTCGCTCACGAGAGAAAAGGGGCCAAATATATGGGTCTGACCTCAAAATATAATAGCTGTGGCCCATGTGATATGGATGAGCCATATGAAACAATTTATACTCATTATTAATATGGATCCGAGAGAAATAGGTTAAATAATCTAATCATTAAACTTATTTGCTAAATACTATGATGAGATTAAGTTATTTTTTCCAATGAGTATTAGAAAATTTCCTTTGATTAGTTTGAATCTTGATGATAAAAATAATGAGGCTTCATAAATATGTTTTTTTTTTACCGAAGTAATACTAGTATTTTTAATGATTATATCAATTAACAACACATGAGTATGTATGCCTACTTAAAATTTGCAATCAAAAGCCATAACAAATGTTGAATAAATTTCACTTTGTGTGGATTATATGATTAATAAAGAATATTTAAGTCATATTTTGTTAACTTAATAGGACATATAATATTTTTATGTTTTTCATATACTTCATTCTTTCAATGGGTACACACATAAATATATTTATGAGGTGGTAAGAATGAAGCGCCTTTTATCATGCGGTGAATGCTATTGATTATTCTTAACTTCTCAAATCATGTACTCATTTCGCTTGGTTCTTTAATTTCTTCTTTTATCCCGATTTTTCCTTTTCTTCCCTTTATTTTCTTTGTTTTTTAGGAGAAAATTTTGGTTCCTTCATCGTTAAGCACCTAACTTTTCAATAATCTTGGATTTCTTAATAAAACTCATCTCAGTTTCATATGTGAGTTAAAAATTTTATACAAAAACTAAGCTATCCAATCCCTAGGGTTTCTAGATCTAAAAACTAGGTCTGGTTTCTAGATCTAAAAACTTAATTTTATTATGATTTGGATTAGTATTTCACTCCAATACAACATCCTATGAACGGCACAACTTTTCTTGGTTTGGGGCTTTAGATCCAGCCACCCAATCGACATCTAGTAAAAAAACAACCAAATAAGAAATCTTAAATGGCTAATAAAACTTTAAACCTACTCTTCCAAACCATGATTCCGCCATAAATGCGTAACAACAAATGAGGATTCACTTAGCGTTAGAATTAAATTAAAAAAAGATGAAAAATAGAAACTTTTTAATATATAAGTATAATGAAATTAAAAGTTGTATGTGCGGGATTAATTTGCTGGTATTGATTCAATCAACTATCATCTGTCATTTTTCATAGTTGTGCTTCATCATCATCATCCTCACTCTCATTTTCCTTGTCATCCTTCCCGAGTTGGTATATTCATAGGAGACTAAACCTTATAGTAGTTACAGTATCTACACTCGAGGAATGATCTCGAGAAAGGATGAAAGCGAGGGGACTAGGGATAGAGTTCAAAAGTATGCTTTCTTCAGCTGCTCCCCGAGAGAAAAGCAGGGTTTTGATTTAAAAGAAGTGGTTTTTATCCCCTCTCCTCCCACAAGAGAGAAAACTATTGTTTGGATATCAGTAAGTTGATTTCTTCCTCTCTTCCCACGATCTTGAGAAACTTGGGTCTAGACTGTAAGGAGGCTGATTTCTCCCCTCCCCGGTGACAAGAGAGAAACTAGGGTTAGGATTGTAAGGAAGATGATTTCTCCCCATAACTCAAACAAACAAATGCGTATCACACTTGTACCATCTATGCATTATGCAATATCATATTGAATACATATAGTGACTCTTTTGAGAAGATTGGGGTTTTAGGTTTTTCCTTTTGGACTTTAGCTATGAGCCCGACATCAAATTTACATTTCACTCTTCCATTTTAAACTCAATTTTTTGAAAAATTTAAAAATATTATTCATATATATATATTTTATAACATTTTCAGTTCTTTGAAGCTTTAAAAAAGCACAACGAGTGTCTTTACTTCCCGAGTGTTGAGAGAATCTTGCTCCTGGCGTGTGATTTTACGGGTAACAAACCACGGCCTTAGGGGGAATCATCTTAGCTCTCGGCCGGCTCATGGGGCATCCCTCACGTGATTCGAGTCTAGAGCATACCCTGCAGTCAACCTAGTGAAACCGCAATAGTCGGGCACTGACATGCTCCACGCTCCGCATAACAACGGAGTCGGTGTGATCCGAGTTGCTCACCTATGTCCACTTTGATTCCTGTTCTAGAATCTTCCTAGCTGTACTTAAATATCACTGGTTCTATCAAATCAGGTAATAATTGAGTTTGAATTTCTCACTTCCATTTCTCTTCTTTATATGATCTTAATCTAACACTAAGAAATTAAATAATACATTCTCCAAACAAAAAAATTGTGTTCTTATTCGAGGATCTAAAAACCTTTATCAAATTCTTTCTGCTCATTTCTTGTATAAAATTATATATGAATATATAAATAATAATTGTATAAAAAATATCCTTGGAAACAATGTTTTACGATTATCTTTGCAAAAAATAAAATAAGTGAAATATGCCACGGAAGTGAAGAAATCCTGGCAGTTCCATATATACAAATTAAACAATTGTTTGAGCTCATGTGAGTAGGAAAAATAGTCAATAATCTATGAAGTAAGTTAGCTAATATTACAATTGCCAAATTTTTCAAAAGTCCTCTCAAAATTAGGGGATTAGATATTTTCCATTCCGAGATTTGTAAGATAGTTAGAAATGATGTGATGAAGCTTCTTTATAAGAATATCAACCAACCAAGTTTTGTAGATTAGGAATTTTAATTAACGTTTTAAGTTTATCTTTTTATAAAATTTTTGGCCATTCCCATTGCATAGTTTTGATCATATTAGCGTAAGGTTAGTGTTCATCAATTTAACATCCTTAGCGTAAAGTTCATGGGTTCTTTGCATTGAATTCAAAGGTCACTCAAAAAATAATAGCTATTGGAAGAACCTTATGTATTCAATATGTATGTAACCTTCAATTCTGCTTTACCATTAAAACATTCTTTATAGCGTGTAGCTATTGGTGAATTTTTCTGAGTCTTTAAGTTTAATAATCAGTCTTTGGAATTAAACATGTTATGTTGTCATTAACTTGCTTTTGACCTGCATGATGTACATAATCCACTAGCCAACTTGGAGATATAAAGTGGGGCTAGAATAGTAGAGGTTTGGTGGGTTGGTAAATAAAAAAGAACTACACTTTGGAACTTAAAATGATAGTGATATAAAGAAGGGTATAATAAAATAACCTCCACCTACCTGCTTGAGAATACCAAAAATGGAAGAAATAGAACAAAGAAGATTAACTCCTATAATATAATAATGAACTGTGTAAGAGTGAGAACTGATAAATTATAAGTATGACTTTCTAATACTCAAAAAAGCCCTCAAATACGAGTTAAAAAAGCGACA